>CAIGRF010071767.1:23195-36836 GCA_903798235.1 Fraxinus ornus | reverse complement strand
AGCCAATTTAGGTTTATGTCAAGAATCTCCAATCCTTTCTTCTGATCCTGGCAAAAGCACATTTTTGCATACAAGATTTTTCAAGAAACTTGAAGCTGACTTTTACATAATCTAAATTCACTCAGTGCTGCAGCTTCTTAACTAGTTTCATGTGAAATGAGTGTAGGCCACTAAAAGGCAAAATGTCCACAAGATGAATGTAACAAAATACGGATGCTAAGACAAATATGTAGGTATATTAATTTAAAATTGATAAATTAAGAGAAGACGACATGTTTTGCGTAGATTGAAAGAGGCCGGCTCTTATGAGTGACGCAAAGTCAATTGAATAGGTTCGAAGAGGGAAGGGTAAGAATTAAGATGAACTCAATTTTATAAGAAAAACACTTACATGGTTTTGTTATACATTAGGTGTTAGTCAAGAAAGGTTCAATTGTGAAATCAACCATTGCATGAAGTGTGACATCTAGTTTGAGTGGTCAAACAATGGCTTCATTTATATAATTATCCCGAATCATTCCTTCAGTTTTAAAATCAAAGGGGAATATTGTTTCGTCAAATCCATCTTTCTCTCATCCAAGATAAAATCAGGTTGTCGTAAGCAATGCCCTGAATCATTATTAGACATAATCGAAGATTTAAAGCAACTAGATCCTTATCAACTATTACATGTCGTGTTAGTCAACCTCTTCTTGTTCTCACACCTTCTAATGAGATTGTGACACTTATAAATGAGAGAACCTCTTCCTTGCAAAACGTGTTGTGTCTTGATACCCGATTTGCCATTTCCTTGATTTATCTTCAGTTGACGCCACCTCTGTCTTTTCTCATTTCGTATGTTCCCCATTTTAGTATGCAACATTCATCTTCATGATATTTTGTCCTTTATTAGCTTGAGTGAAAATCACGAATATAACTTTTTCTTCCATAAAAAAAGCAACTGCACGAAACAGCAAACAAGATTTTTCCTCGATTTGACATAAACACGAACTTATCGAGTACACAACAAAAATAACTTTTACATTTAACTTAGTCGTGAAACAACAACACACCCTACTTTTTGTTGGGTAGATGCAACAAACCGAAATGAGAAACATTGCAAACTTTTTTCTCCACTTAGATCAATCCGCGTGTCTTGATGGCTTGAGATTACAACTTGTCAAGAACCTGATGCTCACTTTTGCACAAAATCGTAATGAAAATTTCATTGGAAATTCATTATTTATTCCGCTAATGTCATTTTGATTCCATTCCCATAATCTACGTCTCAAAATACATTCACAAAAGTAAATTTAAATAGTCACTTTATGGGAATGACTTGATCTTAAACCTCATTATGTTTGATAATTTTTTTATTTTTTCAAAGAAAATGATAAAAAAAATAATAATACCTGTAAAGGAGAAAAATTCCGACCTGCCGGATTCGAACCAGCGACCTAAGGATGGCTAACAGGATATTCCCACTACAGTCCTCCGCTCTACCAACTGAGCTAAGGTCGGGTTTGTAATGCGTTTTCCCGAGATGACATTCTTAACAGAAATAGAGACAAGTTGGTTCACCTTAACCAGTTGAACCTAATTGCTAAATTATATTAATCAATTGAAAAAAATTGGCACATACATAGGTTTGAAGTCAAGTTTTGAAAAATAAGGTAGATTCGGAATCTTGAAAATTTAGGCATTTCTCTTGATACAACCCAACCCATTTATATGCTTATATTTGAGCTCCATTTTTTCAAAACTCATTTTTGAACCACATATTCTTCCGTAAAGTAATTTTATGTATAAATCCAAAATTTTCCATACATTTTAATTACACGTTCTTCAAAAAATAAATATTTCAATATCTATTTTTCCAAGGCTCAAATAGGGGTATATTTATTTATTATGTAAAAAGGCAACAACCGTGATATCTTATGGGAGCATAATTTTCTCTTAAAATGAGTGATTAAATTAAGGCTTATTAGCACAAAATATCCATACGTTTGACAGTTAGTGTNAGTTGGGCATTAAAATTTGATACTGCATAATCAAGTAAGCCCCGTTTGGTGCAAATTATTTCCAAAAGAATGCATTTTTTTGATTGATGTGATGTGGAATATGTAGTTGAAAAAGAAAGAAAAGTTATTGATGTGACGAAAAATATTATTTTATTAAAGAATGTGTGGTTGAAAATAAGTAAAAAAAATGAGAATGAAAAAAAATAATGTGGATCAAACAAATAATAATTTATTATTTCTTTAGTTTAATAAATTTATTATTATAACAAAAATTAATGATAATTGTGAAGCGGTCAGTCAAAGAAGGATCTAAGAATGTGTTTGATTGGCATATTAAATCCAAAATATTCTTCACGTAAATCCAAAATATATTTTTACTTTCTAACCACGCTTTCTCCCAAAAATTTATTATTAAAATCTCATTCTTTCCAAAAAAATTCTGTCAAACAAGGGCTTATTTTGAGAACGTATGGTTGAAAATGAGTTTTAGAAAAAAAAAATTTGAGAATGATAGACAAACAGAGGCTAAATATAGGGCTATCTATGGATTGGATTTTGATCCGAATCCAATGAAATTAATGTGAGATGAATTTATGGTCTCGATCCGATAATCCGTTCAAGATCCGAATCCGATAATCCGTTAACTAAATGAAGCAAATATGTATATAAATCAATCCAATCTGATTTTTTATAATAATATAATATATTACTGTATAATTTATTACACAATTTTTATTTTTATTTTTATTTTTTTCATTTTGAAACTTTTATTATACCTTATAACTTTTAATAAGGAATGTCAAACCAATCAAATTCAATATAATATTAATATATGTTATAATAAGTTTAGTATTGACATTGAAAAACTTATATTTCTAAAATATTTCAAATCGAATTATCAGATCGGATATTTGATGACATAGCAAATCGAATACGGATTTAACAATCAAATATCCGTTGAATTATCAGATCGAATTGGATATGAACAAATTCAGTCTATATCCAATCCATTTACAATATAATGATTCCGACAAGTTTGTCCGAGTAGAGAGACAAGAAAAATGTTTTTTTGTGGAGATGCAGTCTATTTCCTTGGAGAGAGATACGATCTCTCATTATTTTTCAACTTTTCTTGAGAGGAACTTTCAAATAAGTCAACGTGCTAACCATGAGACTTTTTGACAGAAAAATTAAGTTTCTATCTAGTAGGGACCAATTGTACTGATAATAAAAGTTTGAGCCAACTGAAGGCTAGAAAAAATTCATCAGGGACCCATATGCTACATTTGGGGAAGTTTGAATATCAGGACTACAAATTTTCCTTGATTCAAATCCACCTAGCCATAAGCCACAGCCAGGACCAGAGCCAAGGCTGAATCAAATGAATTGTTACAACAGAATTTCTATACTCAAAACTTCTATCAACAGCTTGGCCCAGAGGCTGGCCAAGAAATTTCAAAATGTATGCACATATTCAATCTAATTCCACACAAAAATCTTTTGTCACACTATTTTTTCACTTTCAGCATATACCAAAACTGTACTTATAACTCTGCATGCCAAAATTGTAATTGTTCTATCGTGTATTTGAAACAAACTGAAGAAAATGTAAAACACCGGAAACTTCATTCAACAATTCCAAACAGCACCAACTCTAGCACTAGGTCACCAAACAAATGAGTCTCCAATTCTCGACAAATGATATCAATATCTTCGTCCAAGTCCAACCACTTCATTTCTTTTCCCAGGGTCCTCTCAAACAAGCATTTGCTTTCTTCCTTTTCCTGGCTAATTATAAACTTCCATAACTCTTCCTCAACATCGTCCCTCCTCAATTTGGAACTAAACCTTCTTCTAAAGGGTGTTGACATGTGAAAATGTATGTATGGATTAAAGATTTCCCTCAACCCAGAATTTATACGGTTGAACAGAAGTTGTCTATGAGACTTCTGCCAAGATGTCTGCTTGCCATATTTTTTCTCTAATGCCCCAAATACCGAGGGGCTCACTGGGCATTCCAGAGAATCCCATGTTTCAAAATCCTTGTCTAAATTCAAACCTTGAAATTGAGCCTCGTCTAAAACATCAACCAGATAAGAAAAATCTCTACTTTCATCATCTCCAAATAACCTCAGTAGCTTCCCACCATTTTCAGAGGGATCATGGGATCTTTTCTCAGTATCCGAATCACTAATCACACCAATTCCAGATCCTTCTGAGTAAGTTTTCTCTGATTCGGATTTTGGAAGTTGAAGTTGCAATTGTTGACCTAGTAGTTATAGATGGAAATAAGTTATTGAGGGCTAGCAATGAAATATTAACAAAAGGTTCAGTTTGCTTACCGTGGAAATCAGTAGTCACACTCCCAAAGTATTCAGAGGTCAAGGAATTCTCTTCTTCAAATGGTTCCAAAATTGAATGAGGACTACACTGATTGGTCCGTTTCAAATTGCTGTACAACTCTGGAAGACCTATTCTTAAACAACTTGAAGAAGCCGCTGCTTCTTTGGAAATTTCATTTGATGTTGATGATACCTGCATTGCATATAAACTATAAAGAATGAGCTGTGGAAAGCAAGGGAAAGGTATAAAAACAATAGTGAGGAAACAAAGCATCAGTTATAAACTTTAATGCTTTAACGGTGAATGTTTACAGAAAGGTAAAAACGAAAATTGGGGTCAATATAGAAAAACAAATATACGATAAGAAATCTGGATAAAATCGTTATTTGGAATATAAATGGGAAATTAAACAACAGATTAAAGTATGTTATTAGATATCTCCAATTGAAAGAAATTTCATGGGAAAAAAAATTTCCATTCACCTCCTACAGCACCATAATGTGCATCCAATCAACTCCCTCATAAATCGTAATCCTTGATCCCTTGGGGTGATAATTATCATTTTTGGTGACTCAGATAGCGTGTTTATAAGGATTGTTATAAGATGCAGCTAAATTCATTTTCCTTTCACTTATTCTCTGGCAGTATGTTCTCTCAGTACTGTTGCCTTCATCTCACACATTTGAGATGAGATTCATACTATTTTGAAAGGCAGCCCTAAGTTTTGAAGATACTAAAAAAGGTAGGATACAAACCATGATTTATCACGACCAAAGACAACACAGCAAAACATATGTTTATGCTCACACGTGAAAATGACACTATTAGACAGATAAAGACTGGAGGGGGTAAGCTTTTAGTAAATCAACTTACTGTGAAAGAACATTCCAGGTGATTCAAGATATGGAGGAAAGAGAGAACAAACCTGTCCATTCAATGCTTCCCAATCATGAGAAGAAGAATGTGAGCAAAACTGACCAGTGAATGTTTCCATGACATGAGAAGAAGAATGTCTATCTTTGATGGAAAATATGCCAGGATTTGGTTCAGATTTCTGTAGCTTATGAACAGTAGAAATCTCTATGTTCTCTGCCTCTGCATTGACCAATATATCAACTGTACTTTGAGAGGCAAGATTACTGATGGTTGAGTTTGAGACTCTGGAATCCGGCTCATTATCTCTAGACCCATCATTCATCTTTGGTCCATTTGCCCATTCATCCTGATTCATCAATGTAAATTTCTCATGGGCTGCAGGGTTATTATTTTCTGAATCTAACCAGGAAACACTGCACCTAGACGACTGAAAACTAGCAGGACTTCGTAATATGGTGCATTTATTCTTTAAAGCATCTGAACAAGACAAGAATTTCTCTCCACCACTTGAGCCTCTATGATCCAAAACATCTTTCTGGGAAATCTTTTGCTTCCTCAACTTGTTATCTTTCAATGAAGCTGCTGCTTCTTGCCTCAAATGCCAACACTTTAAAAAGGTTTCACATAAGATATCAACTTTAGAAGTTGGTGAGCGTATGATATCCTGATTCTTCCAACAGTCTTTACTGCTAATACCTGAAGCAGAGCCTGAGTTCTTACCCTGTGGACTATCAAGTTCTAGGTTCGTATTTCTGAGTGTCAATTCCCAATCAGCCATAGCAAGCATTTCACCAAGATTTTGGGCCCTCCCAGCAGACTCAACTGCTTGCACCTTTTTGGCCCTCTTCCACCATTCAAACATTTGCTTATAGACTTCCCTGGTCAAAAGTGATACATTCGAAGAAGGATACAGAGCATGCTTTTGATCTTCACAGTAAAACAAACCAGGACAAGAAGCCACCAAAGACTCCCCCTCATCCATGAGGTAGTTCTCACCTGAGAATTGTGGTCTTGATGCCTCCCTACAACTGCTTCCTTGTAGGGAAATTCTGCTCTTGATTTCCTTACAATCACTATAACTATGTTTAGAAGAGTCTGTGCCATTTACTGCTTGATCCATATACATAAACTCTTTGAGGAATTCTCCATTTTCTGTTTCTAAGGACTCATCACGGTCTCTATCTCCTGATCTAGGAAGTAGATCGGACATTATATGTACAGATTTTCTTTTCTCTATCTTGGAATTTGGATTCAACATAGCAATACTTGTTGAGAAAAGATGAGGTTGATCAACCCTCTCCAGCCGTGATTTGAATTTGTTTATGGGATCAAAACCAGGCTCTTCGAAGTGACCTGTAAGAGAATCTTTCTCAAGTTTCTGGAGAGATCTCAAAACATTTTTTCGAGCATGCTGCTTGCATTTCTTGTTGAATATTCCTTCATAATTGTAGCTGTGTCCAGGGATTGACTTTAAAATTGTGGCACTAGCATTTTTCTTCCTCCCCACACCCATTTGTATCTTTCTTGCACTGTAACTTGCCTCTTTATCAAGAACTGGCAATATATTATGTTCATCCTTCTTTGATCTATGCACATCAAAAACATCCTTAACAAGATGGAATGAGCTTCCCTCTCGTAATCCTATGGAAGCACTTCTGCGAAGATAATTCTCCGAGAGCACTCTTTGTCTTTTATGGATGGTCTGCTGAGGTGGCACCTCATCAAAACCCATCAGCCTTGCAATTACACTGTCTTCGTGCTGTTTAGTTTCCATCAATTCTGAAAATCCTTCAGCTAGATTAATCTACTGCTAAAAACTTAGGCACTGCACAAACAAAGCAGGAATGCATCAATGCTATTAAAGTAATAATACAGCATTATTACATGTTTCAATTGCAATATGCCCAAAATGACTGGTTATGTTGACACTAAATTGTGCCTGACAATCTTGACAAAACAAGTCAAAGAAAATTTATCCCAAGAGACAAAGGGTACAAAGCCTTATTTGAAACATATGAAACTGCAATTTACCTAAGTACATCAATATCAGAAGCAATGACTTCTAGTCTTCCCACTTTCTGGCTCTTGAATATCAGAATATGTAATAGTTTGAATAACAGTCAATACAACAAAGATTTCGCCGCTTAGAAAGAGGCATCAAATTTGACAGAAAGCATCAACAGAAGAAAGAGACATCAAATCTGAAGTTTCTAATCAAATTAGGAGGCAAGTTAGCAAATCAGCAAACAAATATAAATTTCAGAATCTTCCTTCTCAATTAATATACTTCGAAATTGGAAGTTGATAAAATAATCCCTCCATTCATCAATTGAAATTACAGAAAACTAGGAAGAAAACAACATCCCCAAAAGCAGAAAAAGTCTCAAGAATCAATGTCAAAATTTAAAACCAAATCAGCCTCAAGCAAAAAAACCAAGTTTTGGTACAAATCATGATTGCGGCAGACACAATAATCCTAATTGATAATAAGAATAATATTAACAGTGACAAGTCCAATTCACAGCCATCATTCAAGACAATAAATCATAATTATTACCAACAAAATATAAATTGCAACTAAATAAATAAACACAATCATTCCATCGCCACCATTATACACACCCACACAATTAAAATAAAAATTCAACTCTTCTATAATGAGAACCATAAAAACAAAAACCAAAAGTTATTATAAGAGAAAAAATAGTCACCTTTTCTGAAGGACTTCTTCTTCTTCTTGTTCACCCAAATGTTAGAATTCCATCAAACGATTCCGAATAACTCGATACTAAACTGGGATTCAAACAACGATGATTGCGCCTCCAGTACAACTGGAAGAATTTCGAATGAGTGTAATCATAATTCAATGCGCAGTCAAAATGTGGATTACACTGTTACATATATATACGTATATCGTGCCTATTTGTATGCGGCGTAATATGGGGGAATTAGTTATGCGTGAAAAAAAAAAAATGGTCAACGCGCCTACCAACAGCAATATTGTCAACGCGACTTGGACTGTGTAATGTGGGAATTTTCTTTCTATTGAGCCGCCAATATTATTACCATTGAATCCTTAATCTCTAATCCTTCCGTATAAATATGAGATTTTTGGTTGAAAGTTCTAGCAATTTTTTTTTGGATAAACCGTGAATGATCGGGCTAGTTTGCGCGCACCTCGACTAATCTCACGGGGTCCTGAAGTTTACGGATCGGGTACTCATCTCAGTGACCCTGAGGGACTCGAACTGATGACCATTGGGGAGCAAACTCAATGCCGACCAATTGAGCAACCCCGATTAAAGTTCTAAAAATTATTACTATTGAATTCCTAATCCTTCCGTGTAAATATGAAATTTTATTTCTCAATAAAATACACTAGTCTATTGACTTCTATAATTTTGTTACGCCAAGACGTGAAGTATGATCGAAGCGTCCTCGGATGAATTTGCAAATCTCTCATTGTAGTGTAAAAGTCTATTCAGTCCCTATTTGGTGTAGATAAAATTTGATAAAAAATATAAGTTAAAGTCAATAATTAATTTTAATCACACATTTTATAGCATCCACGATTTTTCAACCAAAATTTCCAGTAATTTTAATATACCCTAAGTAGGGACAGATGGTATGTTTATGATTAAGACTGTGATAGGGGAATAAAAAAAGTAATGCCACTATATTTGAAATTTTAAAAGTTACATTAGTATCCAGCAAATTTATCCCAAATTATATACTTGAAAATTGTCTAATTTTTGAAAACTTGAAATTAATGTTGTTTTAAATTTTTATAAGTAATTATGGTATTTATAATTTTATATTTTTGGTGTACAATATTTTATTCATTTAATAGTTTTATGAGAATAATAAAAAAAAAAAATACTTTTTTACGTCGAAACTCGTATAACTTGAAATTTGATTTTTCGTTTAATCACGCATTACATTTTTTAGAATACTATTTTAATAAATGTTTTTATTTTATATTTAAATTTGTTTGTCGAAATTCAAGGGAGGAGATTTCCCTTGATTTGGTGGTGCAGAACAGCAATAATGCAATCATGTTACATGTATATCATCTTTTACTAGGGGGAAATAACGTACAATGCACGTTTGCTTAGTTCATATTTAATTTATTNAAAAAAAAAAAAAAAAACTTTTTTCTCGTATACAATTTTTTGGAAAATAAAGGTGCGCAAACAATGATGTGAGATTGTGAGGTGAGGGAGACGTGCATTTAGCATTATTGCAGAACATTATTTTCAACGGCAATAGAAGATCGTTCAATCTAACCATTATACTATTTTCAATCGAAATGGCGAGTGATACTTCGTCGTCGTCGTCTTCGGCGGCGGTGGCAGTGGCAGTGTCGCCAGTGACGGAGGAGGAGCTGACTCTGACGGTAAAATGGAGCGGGAAGGAGTACACTGTTAGAGTCTGCGGGGACGACACGGTGGGAGAGCTGAAGCGGCGTATTTGTGAGGCGACAAATGTGTTGCCCAAACGCCAGAAGCTTCTCTACCCTAAAGTCGGTTCCAAACTCGCGGATGATACTCTCCTTCTCTCGCAAATCCCACTCAAAGCCTCCCTCAAAATGACCATGATTGGGTCCGTGCCCCCCACCTCTTCCACACACACGCACGCACGCATACGTGTATCTGTTTGCATATCTACTTATTAGTGGTTATTTACGAATTTTAGTTGATGGCTTTTAAGTGAAGTTTTGATCTTTTCCTGGGATTCTTATGACTAGATATTGCTTTGTGGTATTCTAAGATCTTAATAATGGAATTTTCTTGTAGTTTTTATTGTTCTCTTCGGATTAATTGAAGGGTTGTTGCCTGTGTTCTGTTCCAGGTTGTTAGTCATTTTGGAGTAAATATTCTGGATTTTTGTTTACTGGATCGTTTTGCATCCTGGTTTGTGTTAAGTGTATTCATGGTATTCAAAACCCAAAGACTGCAGATAAAAATTGTTATGTACTTGTAGACAAGAGCAGGAGAAGTGACCAAGAAAGGGAAAATATAGCCTAGGATAGTTAAGTGAGCCATCCTTGTTTAGAGTTTTATGTTTCATGGATTTTCTAGTTATAAGTTTATAACACACAAGGAAATGGTTAATGATTGTGGTCCCAAAATCTTCAAGAGATCGTTGCTACCAAAGAAATTGTTTTTTTCTCTATAATTGTGGCCCTTTCACGGTGTGGATAAAGATAGTTCTACGATTACTGTAAGATATAATGAATGCTTAAGAAAAAAGTTCAACGATCAAACTCTTTGCCTTATATTAGCATTGTAATTTTGAGCCAAGAGGAAAGATCACAGGGTAAGCTACCCAAACAAAGGCTTTTGCAGCTAGATTTTTTTAGGGATTGCGGGTGTACAACAACATAGAGGTTTAATGAATTGGTTCAATTAGTAGAATAATTCTGCTGTCCCGTAAAATCTGGATGAACAACAAAGCGTAATGAATAGATTTTACATGGCCGTGATGTGTTGGGCTTTTTGGTGTTTGTTCATAATAAGCTTGGAAGAATGATCGGACAGTTTGTTGTAAGTTTGTAGCTTATGACCTTTCTATGTGCATGCACATTTATGGTTGTTTACCGTTGCCTTGTTGGTGAGGCCGTAGCTTATTTTATCAATATTTGGAGTTTCAGTGAGTCAATGCCTGCGTGCGAGCTTCTTATAGAAAATGGACGCTCAAGATTAAACCATCAGTTGATATGTTATTTTTATCCCATCAGATATGTGTTGCAAGTTGAAGTCAACTTTCTTCTCTAATAACAATTTAAAATTTTACATTTCAATCATGGTCTCAGTTAGCTATACATTGCCAAGGTTCTAATAGAATGACTGATTCTAGTTTCCTTGGAAAATTAATCTTATAGGATCTTCTATGAAGTCCTTGCCAGGAAGAATTCAGATTTCATAAATAGACCTTGTGCTTTGGCACCAGCATGTGCTTGATTAAGTTCTAATGCTTTATGTGATGTGAGGTAATGTGTAAAAATTTTATTTGATTTACAGTACTGTTGAAGATGAACTAATTGTGGAACCAGTGGACTCTCCAGAGATTATTGATGATTTTGAAATTGGACAAGTTGAAGCAGTTGACATTAAAGATAATGAAGTAAATAAACAGAAATTGAGGCGGCGTATTGGGCAGTATAAGGTCAGTTATCCCCATCCTTTTAGTTCTGATAGCATTAAATGTTTGAAATGAGATTGGTGTGCTATGTGCTTAGTACATATGCAAAATGATTCCTATAATTAATTTTTACTTCTTGCTTTGATAATCTAAATTTTAGTTTGTTATTCCTTGTTATGATGACGTTGAGTGCTAATGCCAGATTGACCTTCTGAACCCGTGCCGAGAAGGTAAAAAGCTGCTTGTTCTGGACATTGATTATACCTTGTTTGATCACCGGTCGACGGCAGAGAACCCACTAGAACTTATGCGGCCTTGTAAGTGTTTTTATTTATCTCAATCATTTTTCTTCTTTCTTTGCCAATCCTGCTATGCTGTTTATTATTCTGTTACTTGACACAGATCTTCATGAATTTCTATTGGCCGTTTACGCAGAGTATGACATCATGATATGGTCTGCAACCAGGTCAGGTTTTTTCCATTATTCATTATCCATCAATTGAAACCTTTTTGTGGAATGAGCTTGGAATTGCTTGTCTTAGCTAAAGACACTTGTAAAAGAAGCTTCATTTAGAAAATTCAGATTTATCATATCATATTTTCTCATTTTACACATGCTAAAAGACAATTTAAAACAAAGGTATCATTGTTATATCTTATGTTTATAAACTTGACTTTTTGGAAATTACCATTAAAATCCACCATTTATAAAGGATCTTTTTGAAATTAACTACAATTATTAGAGAGAGAGAGAGAAATATTTGCTTCCATAGAAATTCTTTTGCAATTAATTTACATCCTAATGGCTTTGAATCCTTGATCGATGAACATTTTTGGAATGCCCATGTTTACATTGTATACATCTTAATATGCTCTTTTCCCAAACTCATGCTAGTTAAAAGAGTTGACTGAATAATTTCCTAATTCTTAATTGAAAAATATGGAAACGTTGTTTCTTTTCTCGCATGCCCCTATGCCCTTGTGTCAAAACACAGCCGATCACGGACGAGCACCCACCTTAAATGGTGTTCAAGGCACTCCAACATGCTCTAATTTTGGCAGCACACACGGGTTCTCTTGTAAGATATTTCTTTTCCCACAGAGGGTCTAGGTTGTGCTAGTGAATCAGAAAAACTAGCAGTAACAATGGCATACCATCAGCAGCAGCAGGACTGTAGGCAGTGGGAGTATTCCTCTTAATAGATGGATAGAGGATTGTGTTGGTCTTGCTGCTGAGGAGCAAATGCATTTTAGGAAGCTGTTGAGTTTTTGACGAGGCCAAGAGGGCTTCAATTTGTCCATTCCAAATCATTCTCTCTCTATATAGTCTACAACTGTCTTCCACTTTCAATTAGAAGAGCCATAAAATGCACTTTTGAATTTTCTAGCTTTATTATACAGTAGAGTTTCATTAAAAGTTGAGTGCACTAACCCAAAACACTCTTTAGAAGTGAAAATATTTTCAAATCGATGTGGACCAAGTATTTATGTATCGAGGGTGCACCCTCAGATAGGAAGAATGCTATATTAGCTGTATTTTATTGCAGCCATTTTGAGATTTATTAAGCCCCTGTTTGAAACCCATTTTGAAGAGAATAGAAATTTTGGATTAGTGATTGATGTGATAATGTGTGGTGGAAAAGTGATGAAAAGTTTTTGATTTGTGTGTAATATTATTTTTTTTTGAGAATGTGTGGTTTAAATGAAGAATGAGAATGTGAAATTAATGGGTGTCAAACGGGGGCTAAATCTGTGATTTTTTTATTTTGTTACGCTATTGAAATTTTCAATTGGCTATTGTTTTATGAGGACTTAAATATTGAGGGGAAGTGTTAAATCTATAAAGCATGGATTTTCTTGCTAGGTGGCATGTATGTGTCTGACACATGTCATGTCGTGACTTGTTGGATGACATATTGGATACTGATATGACTCGGACACTTCAAGACATGTATCTGACAATCCACATGCTATGTTCTATTTTTTAAATTTATGTTGCTAGATGGATACTTTAGGGAGACTCCTCGGGTAAGTGTTTGAAATGCCACGTGCCATGTCTTATATTTAAGAGAGTCCGAAATAAAGATATAACATATATAAATCTAAAACTTCAAAGAATTTAGATATGACAAGTGATGCGGACATCATTGGATCAAGATTTATTTTTATCGTTATTGGACCTTATTTATTTTATCGTTATTGGACCTTATTTATTTATGTTTTTTAATTTTATTGTTATTGGACTTGTATTAGTGGGTTGCCCCAAACCCGTTAGGTT
>CAIGRF010071761.1:0-24235 GCA_903798235.1 Fraxinus ornus | reverse complement strand
GGTAAAAGAAAGGCCGAGTTGGTGAAATCACTTCATGATAATGTAAAGATGCAAATTGAAAGTAAAAATAAACATTTCGTGTCACAATCAAACAAGGGTCGGACGAGTGTGACATTCGAACCAGGAGATTGGATTTTGGTACATCTCAGAAATGAACGTTTTCCAAAACAAAGGAAATCAAAGTTGCAACCACGAGGGGATGGTTCATTTCAAATCTGGGAGAAAGTCAATGACAATGCTTACAAATTGAATCTTCGGGGTGAGTATAATGTTTTAGCAAATTTTAATGTGTCTGATCTCTCTCTTTTCGATGCGGGTGTAGATTTGAGGACGAATCCTTTTGAAGAGTGGGGAGATGATATGATCCAGGAGTCGAACCCGATGAGGACAAGCTCGGGACTGGACCCGTTGATTATCGAAGGAGGTCCGATGACACGTTCGAGGGTTAAACGAGTGAAAGAGGCGATGAGATTGCTTGCTCAAGCTATGGTAGACGAAGTTTCAAAATTAACAAGTTAAAGAACAAGTTTCATGTTAGGTTCGGAAGAAGAAACCAAATGGATCAACTCGATTCAAGCAGCAAACGAGCAGCATGGATGAAAACGGGCATAACTTTAAGCTCTGTTGTTGGATTTTCGCCCATGAGTACATTCTGAAAATGACACGAAATTCTGCACAAGGTTACTTTTGGGTTTGCTGTTACATGGAAACATGCTGAAAACAAGTTGGCGGAAAACTTTTATTTTTTCGCGAATTTCCTTGTTGTCTAGAATTCTATTATTTCCAGTTTTACAATATTTTGTAATCTAATTACGTTTTTATTAGGTTTTTCTGGCTATTAGTATAAATAGGACTTTATTATTCAATGTATGACATTTTGACAAATTTATTATTGAGATATATTCGAGAGACTATTGTGCTTTTCAACTTCATTCTTCTTAGAACAATCTGAACNGACCATGACGCAATTATTACGCACTGTAGTCAATAAGAACTTGAAGAGTTGGGAAGAGTGTTTATCGTTCATAGAGTTTGCATACAATAGAGCCACACATTCTATTACTTCGTTTTCGCCATTGAAATTGTTTATGGTTTTAATCCGCTAATACATTTTGGATTTAATACCCTTACCTGTGAATGAACGAGGTACCTTAGATGGTAAAAGAAAGGTCGAGTTGGTGAAATCACTTCATGAAATGGTAAAGATGCAAATTGAAAGTAAAAATAAACACTTTGCATCACAATCAAACAAAGGTCGGAGGAGTGTGACATTCGTACCAGGAGATTGGATTTTGGTACATCTCAGAAAGGAACGCTTTCCAAAACAAAGGAAATCAAAGTTGCAACCACGAGGGGATGGTTCATTTCAAGTCTTGGAGAAAGTCAATGACAATGCTTACAAATTGGATCTTTCGAGTGAGTATAATGTTTCAGCAAATTTTAATGTGTCTGATCTCTCTCTTTTCGATGCAGGTGCAGATTCGAGGACGAATCCTTTTGAAGAGTGAGGGGATGATATGATTCAGGAGTCGAACCCGACGAGGACAAGATCCGGACTGGACCCGTTGATTATCGAAGGAGGCCCGATGACACGTTCGAGGGTTAAGCGAGTGAAAGAGGCGACGAGATTGCTTGCTCAAGCTATGGTAGACGAAGTTTCAAAGTTAATAAGTTAAGGAACAAGTTTCATGTTAGGTTCGGAAGAAGAAACCAAATGGACAACTCGATTCAAGCAGCAAACGAACAGCATGGATGAAAACGGGCATAACTTTCAACTCTGTTGTCGGATTTTCGCCCATGAGTACATTCTGAAAATGACACGAAATTCTGCACAAGGATACTTTTGGGCTTGCAGTTGCACGGAAACATACTGAAAACAAGTTGACGGAAAACTTTCATTTTTTCGCGAATTTCCTTGTTGTCTAGAATTCTATTATTTCCAATTTTACAATATTTTGTAACCTAATTACGTTTTTATTAGGTTTTTCTGGCTATTAGTATAAATAAGACTTCATTATTCAATGTATGACCTTTTGACAAATTTATTATTGAAATATATTCGAGAAACTATTGTGTTTTTCAACTTCGTTTTTCTTAAAACAATCTGAACTTATCAAGATGATTCTTGTGACGTTCAACACCGAGTGCGGATCAACGTATTGTGTAATCAAGAGGTCTTTTAAACACAATTTTTGATTGGTTGCTCGATTAATTTAATTCTTGGTTCAAACTCAAAATCGGGATTATTTTTTGAATTTTCTTGGGATCTTCAATCTTGTTATGGGTTGCGTAGTATTCGTTGCTATGAGTTTTCATCATACTCAATGTGATTATAAATAGCATTATTCATAAAATTTAGCGACTGTTTGTCATCTATTTTATCAAACACTATTTACTACAGTAAACAATCACCACTATATATTCACTCAATAAAATATTTTACACATAAATCAATAACATTACTTTAATTTTCAACCATACATTCTCCAAAAAATATTATTCAACATTCTATTTTTCTCCCTTTAATGGGAGACAAAGACACCCTTTTCTAGCATTCGGTACATACTACTTCCCGCGCTAGTCCAGTTTCCACTGGTCTTCCTTGTTATCGAGCTCGACTCAACTCTTTATACTCGCTATGACACGAATCGAGTAAGCGATCGGTTTGCTCCATCTCCCTCCCTTCCTCCCTCCCGAATCCCAATTTCATTTTTTGAACTTTAAACAAGCCAAAACTCTTCAAATTCCAAACATCAAATGCACAAGATAAAAAAACAGATTTTCGTGATGCAATAATGTCGGAGATTCACAACGCGGCAAGGATGCGAAACCCATGGGCTCTTCTCTTTCAGAAACTTGGGCTTCAGCTCAAATGCGCTCTTTGGTACATTTCTTGTAAACATACATAATTTCTTCTTATAAACTCATGGAATTTTGTGTAATTTGGGTTGCATATTGATATTATAGTCTGAACTTGCTGAATAAACCCTTACTGCTCCCATGCAATCACATTTTCTGCAAGTAAGTGTTTTGTAGAGTGTAATTTTACGGGATTTCTTGGCCCTATTGTGATTCATTTTCGTATTTAAGTTATATATGTGTTCATGAAGGTTTTGCATTCCAAAATCGAGCCGATTAGGAACAGAATGCCCTACATGCAATCATCTTTTTGTTGATGGAGGTATTAGTTACTATAGTCTTTTCATGATCATTGTCTTTGTTAAATTTGAATATGAAGAATAGGAATATTTGCCTATTATTTTTCATCAAATCTTTCCTTTTCATCTTAATTTGGGTTTTTAAGAAATTTATTAGGAAAATATAACATGCCGAATCAAATTTGAGAACCCCTATGATCCAAAGATCTGTGTAGAAATTAGGCTTTTCCCTTCTTTTATGGCATCCGTAGCTAACTAGTTTATATAATTTATATGGATTTTTATCATTGGTCTCAAACATATCGATTAACTAGTAATTTGGCCTCCAAACTTTTGAAAAGAGCAAGATGATCCTCAACCTTTTAATATAGTTTCGCAAAAAATCCTCAACGATGAAGATTGTCCTAGTTATCTTTAAATCATAATGTAGCCCACATGAAAAAAAATGCCTCACTTTAAAATTTTGAGCACATAGCCAAGTTCAGAAACAAAATTTAGCTTTATAATTGTCTACATATGAGGATCACGTCATTGTTTAGCAGTGATTCTGACAGTTTTTGGGGATGGGGACTAACCAACTTGCTACTTGTCAATAGTCCAATTTTTCCTAATCTTTATTCTTATTTGATTAGAGCACTCTTTACCAATATATACTGTTGATGTAAAATGTTAATATCTGAATAAATTGATGTATGTCGCAGAGATGAGATCAGCTCCATTCTTGGAGAATATCATTACCATTTACAAAAGCATGGATGCTAATTTTAACACTATCTTCCCGCATTTGTCTAAGGGTAACACCATTGATAACCTTTATGGTTCAAGCTATATATTTACATATTTTCTTCATCCCAATTTGATATGGGCAATGTGAATGTTACTTAATCTGTATGATTAATTCAGGTTCAAGAAAGTCATTAAACCAGACCCTGGAATCAGTTACTATCATTGATGACAAAACAAGAAAGAAACTTGATGAAATAGAACTTCAAGGAAGCGAACTAGGCAGCAGAGATGGGGTATGATTCAACCTCTCATGGCATATTCAATTAAAAGTACAACTTCATCCGTATCTTTACAAATACACAATTGTTTTGTTTCACTTTTGTGTGTTTTTATTATTATTTTTATACTTTATAATCTATAGTGAACTGCTCACATTATGTGATATGCATATTCTTCTGGATAAAGTATAAGCTATAAAGTCTACACATCTATTAATGTGTTTCTCACCAACCGGAGGAAAACCATTAAAATGAGATATACATAGTTGATTGTTTAATGGTCAAAGTTTTTTTTTTTTTTTTTTCCATTTTTCTTTCTCCTTATAGAGGGCTTCTGACAGCTGCCCTTTGTTGGTTCTTGTGCTTGACTGGTCCATTTTTTCATGATATCCTATTAGTTGACTGTGAAAGGGCCTGTTAACAAAATTGATGAAATTAGACCAAGCAAAATGATCAAATCATATCAATCTATGAATCCACCATGTACGTTATCTAGCTAAGCTTATCTATATAGTTTTAATTGTAAAATTCAACAAGCAAACTTTTTGAGCTTAAGTGGGACAACATGTTAGTTTCTAAACATGCCAAATTGTCGCGGTACGCTATTGTGTATCTTTAAGCTGTTGCGGTTCACAAGTGCAGAGTTCTGGAACATATAGAGCCGAAAAATTAGTTGATGGTGATTTTGATACAGCTCCTGGTGAAATAGCTAATAGAACTTTCCATCAAGACCCATTGCAAACACGGGATGCCAAAAGACAAAAGAAAGTAAATTACGGGTTGTCTGATTCAGTTGGTGAAGGATTAGCATCTCCTTCTGATAACATAGCAGTTTCCAACCTTAATGGGGAACGTCGTGATGCACTAAACATGGACAGAACTGCTTGCGCCTTCTGTCATTCTTCTAAGGAGACAGAAGTAAGTTCAACCTGAATAATGTCTCTTATATTTCATTTGGTAACATCGTTGTGCAAATCTTGTGCTATTGACTTTCTGTTGTTGCCATCAAAACATTGTGGATCAGAGGTAAAATATATCTCTGTATGTTTGAATTACTTGTTTCTTTGATCTAATCTATTATTTCCTACATACTGTAGTGGACAGGACCAGTGCTTTACTATGTCAAGGGAAAGGAAGTAGTAGGAGATGTCACTGCTCTTACTAAGGCCATTCCGGTCCACCAAAAATGTGTTGAATGGTATAAATTCATGGGAATACGCTTTATGCTCCGAGATTGGGTCTTGGTGTGACGAATATTATGAGAGATATTATTTGAATTAATTTTCAATTTTAATGCGTATTTTACAAAACATTATTAGTGTTTGATTTAATAGCTTTTATTAGATATTTCTTTCTTAAAATATACTCTTTGAAATCCTATGTAAAAGGTTGTTATACTTTGTAATATAGACAACTTTGATATGAATAAAGATTGATTATCTTGTCAACAATTCTTCTTTTCTTGCCCCCTTTCTTTCTCTTCTTCTCTTCCTTTCCCTTTCTCCCATAATTGTTCTATTGCATCCTACGTCATGGTGTTAAGACTTATAACCTTACAAAAGCAATAGATATTACGCAAAATGGAAAAATTCCTGAAATAGAAGCTTCTTTTCCATCTTTGATGACTCAAGAATTCTTCATATTAGATATTCTCTTTCAGAAGTGTGAACAAACTTTTTGAACCATTAGGGTTCTTGCTGACTCCAAGTTGAGCCTGTATTCTTTATCTTTGTTGTTTTATCTCTTGTTCTAAATTGATATGCTTGCTGTAGGGGACTATATCACAGTAATTAGTTATTAATTATTTATTGCAGGACCCCTCGAATTTATTATGTTGGGGAAATAATGAAGAATTTGGAGTCTGAAGTGGCGAGAGCTTCTAAGCTCAAGTGTAGTGGATGTGGAATGAAGGGAGCAGGACTTGGTTGCTTTGTAGAGTCCTGCCCTAAAAGTTACCATGTGCCTTGTGCTGTTGAAATTCTGGATTGCAGATGGGATTGCGTATGTTACATTTATTACGCACACACGATCTGTTGAAATCAAATCCTAATCCCGCTTTCTCTGACCTTTATATATCATAAAACCAACTTGCAGGAGGACTTTCTAATGCTCTGCCCTACTCACAACTCTGTTAAATTCCCAAGGGAGAAATCTAAATCTCGAGAGTTTGGAAATGACGAAAAGGATTCCTTGTCTACTAAAACGTATGGAGCTCTTTTTATGATCATCCTTTTATACGTTGACCTTTTTCCAACAATTAGTAAATTAATTATAATTTGAACAAAAGAGAGTTTTTGAATTTTGACTTGTTTCCAAGGTTTCATTCACTTGTATAACTCATGTGATGGGATGTGAAAAATGATTTATGCGCTCCTTTGCCTAATATACCATGCTTTAAGTTGTTTTTTTTGCCAAATTCAATACTGAGGAATTGGATGACAAATTCTTATTCTGAAATAACCAAGTTCTTTTTCATTTTGTGTCAATTAATATGTTGTCAAATAACAATTTGAGAAATTAACATGTAAGAAAGTCAAGGTCATCTTTGCTTTTCTCATGTTTTATGATCTAAGAATGTCTTGCAGTGATATTTCTGAAATGTCTTGCAGTGATATTTCTGAAACTTACTAAAGAATGATGCTCTATTGGAAGTCGATTGTAGGAAATTTGGACTGCTCTTCTCATATCTTTTTAGTGTCACAACAAAGAGCTCTGAGGTCCATCAAGTTGAGAGATTCAGTTGACGAACTACAGAATATTATTTAATTTTGGCTGGTTGAAATTGGTATGTCCGGTTGCATTTATTGTCCATTTCTAAATTGATGTGAAGTCTTCCATCATGGGTGCAGATCCTCTAACTCATTGAAATTTTGGGAGACATCAACAACTGGACCAAAGCAGTGGTTTTTCTGTGGATCTGCTTTGTCTTCAGAAGAGAAGGTTGGTACTGCTGAATATTAACTATGATATATTAATTATGAAGATCATTGGTAAAGTAGAAAGATCTGAGAGATATTTTTCCATACTATTGATTCATCTATTTGTAGTTATTGAAGTTCAAAATGCATAATTAGATCATGAGAACTGCTCACACATCTCTCGTAAAAAATTTCTCTTTTGTACATTTAAAATAACTTTTTTCCGGCATTTATTTTTCCTTCTTCCCCCTTTTGGGCGATAGAAGATAAAAATATGATCGAATGTGTATACAGTATTTGCTGGTCAAGTTTGCTACCATGTGTGGAGCAACTGTGTCCAAGTTTTGGAACCCAAAAGTCACACATGTAATTGCAGCCACAAATGCAGAGGGGGCATGCGATAGGACTTCCATATTTCTCATGGCAATTTTGACTGGACGCTGGATCCTTACAATGGATTGTAAGCCCCCGTGTACATTTCCACTTGTGTTTGAGCAGCAAGTTTTTTTTTTCCTTCCCTGGCCATTTTGGCTTCCATTTGCTTGAAGTGTGTATAATTTTGGCTATTTGAGAGGAGTCGAGTATTTTCCTTAATGATTTTTTGCCTTTTGACTGGGCATAATGATAAAAATCAAATTTGGTATATCAAGTCATAGTTATAAAACCTGGCAACCCGGACCCTTGACCGGACCGGACAAATTAATTTGATAGAATTGTACTTGACTCGATCAAAATCAGGCTTTAACCGAGTTAACCGGCGATTTATCTAGCCCGGTTGACCAGTTTGATTGAATTTTGAAATTCTCTTACAAAAATTTTGAGTCCAAAAGAATTGAACATTGGACTTCTAAGAAAAATAATGAGTTCCTCACCACTTGAGCATAAAGTGATTTAGTGTTACTTGTGTGCAATAACTTATATCAATCTAATGAATTATTTATAGCTTTTATAAAAATATTCTTTAAAAAACGTTGGTCCAACCTTTTACTTTATTTTATGGACCTAAATAATTAGTTAAAAATAAATTAAAAATTTTAATTTTGCCCCTAAAATAATTTATACTTAATATTTTTTGTTTGTAGGTTTTTATGCAATGATCCGCCGTTGAACTACCGGGTCACCAATTGAACCATTAACACATTGACCCGCTGCATTGTTTGGGTCAGTATCCGGGTCGAGTCTGACAACTATGTATCAAATGACTTATGCTAATGATCGGGCAATAATTGAATTTATCCATGCTCAGAATGAACAAGGAAAATCTTGAAAAAGATAATTGGATAATTTATCTGTTTTGACTTATTGATATCCCTAGTAATTCAAAGTACAACCCCTTTGTTTTCAGGGATAAAAGTCTGTATGGAAGCAAATCATCCTATGAATGAAGAACCTTATGAAGTTAAACTGGACAATCATGGTTGTCGTAATGGCCCTAAAACTGGCAGAGTTATGGCATCGACTAATGTAAGAGTCACTAATTTTGTGAAAGACTTGTATTCTTGTTCATTGTTGTTACTTGTGTTGTTATCACACAATATCTAGACATCATGTATTAGCCACCAGGAAAGGCGTATCTACAGATTGTCTTATGAATGGTGAAAAAGGATACATTAGGCTATAATCAAACATTGTCACGATCTAGAGGTATCTAGAATGTTAAAGTTTTGGCTATATGAACAATCACTTTGTTGAAAATCTCAGTTTGTGTAAATGCATTCGTAACTAGAATGCTAGCACCACGCGCTGATCAACTTTTTCCATTGTTACCCAGGCACCAAAGCTTTTTCATGGTTTGAAGTTCTATTTTAGTGGGGATTTTGTGCCAACTTACAAGAACGAACTTATAGATCTCGTTACAGTTGGTGGAGGTACTGTTATTGATAGCATGGAACGGATGATTGCAGAAAGGCACGAGACTCGAACAACATCTACATGTTATTTTGTTTATAATCTTGGTTCCCGAGAAGGATGCATATCAGAAACAGCAAGTTCACCTTATGTGCAAAGATTAGCAAAAGCACAGAATTTAACCGAAGATCGTGATTCTCGGGTCCTTCCACATACATGGATTTTGGAATCAATAGCTGCATGTAGGTTGCTACCTTCATTATGCTAAGAATTCTATTTACCTTTCTCCCTCATCTTGGATGACTTAATTTCAGTTAGTTTTATTTTGATATGCTTTAGGAACTGTTGTGGAGGAATACTTTTGGATATTTGTATATTCTAGAACTTAATTCTGGAGTAGATTTAATGGGAATGGCTGAGATGTTAACTACTGTTTGATATGTTGACTATAGATCATTGTGCATGATTATATGATTAAAAAAGAAGTTAGATTTTTGTTTAATATCATTGTGCAGACGTAGTATTGAGAGGTGTGTATGTTCTAAAATAGTCCTGAAACAGTGGAGTGGTTGAAATATTGTTACTTTTATGATATGTTTGGTATATTGGACTAAACAATAATGAACGAGATTAACAAAGAAAAAGTTTAAATCGTACGGTGTTCTATGCTAGCAAGATTTTACATTCATTATTTATAACTACAACTATTTGCAATTAGATTTTAACAATTCCCATTCAAATTTTCAATAGAAGCGGAAAAGAAAAACAGATTATTTCTCCTCATTTAAATTTGTTCAACTTATATAGTACGAGACATTGGATAAATTAAAATATAGATATAATAATATTGCGAACGTATGATTGGATTTTTTTGTTCACGTTTCATTTCAAGGATACAGTGCAAACTAGAGTTTTAATAAATTTACGGTCAACTATTTCGTCTAATTTATTGCCACATTTGCAAGGACATCTGAAAACAACTCGTACACATCTACAATATATTGTTCTATAAAAATCGCATAACTTAAAAGTTTACAGAAGTTGAAACTAGAGATGGCAAAGAAATTTGTCCCACCATGTGAAAAATAAAAATTAATTACAAATTTAATAATATTGCGAACGTATGATTGTATACAGTAAACGTTAATATGACGTAAATGGATGCTAGATATAGCATTATTCAAAAATTTAACTTAGCAGTAGTCTAGAAAATGAGTAGATTATTAAAAATAATAAATTAAGCTAGATTTAAAATCTAATAATCTGACACGTGTATTATACAATTAATGCTTTAAATAAAAGTTTCCTAAACCAAATAATAAATAATACAGCTGGTATCCATCAGCCCCAACTCTAACGGTCACTTCTTCTTTCAAAAAAAACACTGATAAAGCCCGACCCAACCCCACAAAACTTGACCGTTTTTTGCTCTCCGTTTCTTTGAGGCGGCTCCTCTCTTTGCCCTTGTTCTTTTGCAATGAAAAATATGAAGAGCCTTTAGCCCCCCCCTTCAAATAACCTGAAGGTTCAATCTCTGTAATCAAGCAAAAAAGATTATACACTCATTCGATTGATTTCTCTTAATGGGTTGTTTTCTTGGTTGCTTTGGTGGTGAAAAGGATTCAAAACGGGGCAAGAAGAGGAATCATGGGGTCATCCCTAAACAACAGGTATGAATGTTTTAGCTCACCAGTTTTTCAGTTCTTTACCTTTTCTCTTCTAATTTCTTAGTTTTGTGCTTTTGTATAACTGATATCAAGGGTTTTTAATGTAAAGCCAGATGGGTTTTGGTTCTTTTAAGGTTCCTAACCGAAGAAATTGAAAATTCTGACTCCTCGTTATGATTTTAACTACGCAGTTATGTTGGGCCGTGAAGGGCCTAATTATGTTGCATAAAGGAAATTATGCTTTGTTTGTTGTATTTTTTTTATTTTTTTACATTTCTTGATCCTTAAAGATTATTCATGACAATGCCTCTTGTTTGTTAATCTGATCGAACTGAATTAAATTATTAAAATCTTATTGCAGAGAGAAGGATATCAGAATGTTCAGCAGCAAAGTACAATATCTGCAGAACAGAGCACCACAAAAATAACCCCTACCAACTTGGTTCCTGAGGGAGAGGAGCAATTAAGCCCGAATCCTCGAAAAAGAGTTACATTTGATTCAAATGTCACGACATACGAGCATGTTTTGGTCAATGAAAGTACAGATTCTTTACGAGGGGATGATGAAGCATTCAAGAAAGAAAAGGAGGAAAGTTTGAAAACACAGAGTCAAGTTGACTCCCTATCTGAAGACAACACTTCTGTGATATCCAGTGTTGCGTCCTATCCTCCGAATCATAGGTATCACAATGTTAGAGACAACGATGATGAAGCAGAGGAGGAATATGGCTATAGTGATTTGGATGATTTAGACGATTATGATGATGAAGATGATCATGATCATGATGACTATGATATTGATGGCCAAGAAGTGTGGGCTGAATCAGTTTTGACATCATCAAGGGAGTCCACGACAGAAAATTCTCCGGTTCAACTAATACTCGAGGAAGAAGAGAGTCATGTGATAAAAACCGGTCTACTTGAAAACGAATTCGAGAGATTAGCCCACAAGACAAATGCAAGAGACAGGAGTGTTTATGTTAATTCTGTTCTGAATCCTATAGAGAACATTACTCAGTGGAAAGCTGTGAAGTCTAAAGGGACAACAAAGCCTCAAAAGGAGAATTTCAATCGAGACTCGGATCAATCCAAGTACCGGAATCAAGAAATAGCCGTTAATGCAAGTCTTTCCAATTGGTTGGTTCCGTCTGAGGTCTCTACTGCTAAGAAAATGAGCCATAGCGAACTCGAGACCATGTCACAAGGATCAACCTCGGTGATGAGTTTTGAAGATAGGCCGATTTTAGGTGCATTGACAATCGATGAGCTGAAACAGATCTCCGTATCTTCGACCCCACGAAAGTCACCAAATCAAAGCTTTGATGAGATGCCTATTATAGGTACTGTTGGGACCTATTGGAATCACTCGAATTCGGCCAAGTCACCTGAATCAGTCTCTTCTCAGAAGAGCATACCGAATACATCCAGCAAGTACAAAGAGGAACTTGTTAAGTGAGAATCTTGCAGACACATTCTATTTGGTGTATTACGTATGGTAATTATAATGTGGTATTATGGTTTGTGAATTTTAATAATCTGTTTGCATTTGTTTGTTTGTTTTTTGTTTGTAATACTTGTGTTAGTGATCATTCCTATGTAATTGCAGATGAAAATTGATATATTGATTGATTCAGTTGAATTTTATTATTAATTTTTTTTTTTTTGCTCATTTTTCTCGACAACTTTTCTAGGACATACAACTTCAAGCCATTTCATGGCAATCCCACTTGACCTTCTCGAAGTTGCTCCTTTTATAGTATGCTAGTCTTTGATAGGTTTCCTTTTCATGAAAGTAATATTTAAAAAAGGAATTAAGCCGTTTTGCTAGAATTTGGTACCCACCCTTTTCACAGAAGAGTGTTGGCGGGTTTTCATGGGTGCAAAAATTGTTGTGTTTTTCAAATAGACGAACGTGACATTCTGTCAAAGAATGCGTCGAAACTATCTGGCAATGTAGCAAAACTGTTAAAAAAGTGCTAGAAATTTTCTTGGTATCAAACTTGACTTCATAGAAGATTCGTCCATATCTACAATGAGCCTCATTTTTCACAAAAAATGAGTTTTGTAATAATGATTTTTTGGAAATTGTTGTTAAAAAAGTACGAAAAAAATTTGGATTTATGTGCGGATTATATTATTGAGAGAATGTATGATTGAAAATGAATTTGTAAAAAAAAAAAAATAAGTTTTTAGATAATGCGGCTCAAACATAACAAAAATACATCATTAGAAACAAATTTCATGTGTTCCAAGTGACTGCACTCTCTTTTTGATTGAGGGATGAGCGTGCGAGCAAAACAAGTATGATGTGAAATAAAGCTTGGTATGATGTAAAATAATGTCATTGTTCAACTCTTTGACAATACGAAAAAACTCATAGCATCTATATGAGCTTTTTTGTCAACGCTCCCTCGAAATCAAGACATTGGAATTGGACTTTTAAAGTAGATTAAAATATTTTAAAAAATTCTTGATAAAGTGGAAATATTACTCGGATCTTCTTCCATAACGGTACGGAACCATCGTCTAATTGCTGTCCTGTAGGTTTTTCGGCAATTTGTACGTAAATAAGCCTGAGGGAGAGGAGAAGTTGAGCGGAATCCTAGAAAAAGAGTTGCATTTGATTTTTCATAGCTGAATAAACGAGCATGTTTTAGTAAATGAATGTACTAATCTTTTACCATTGGGACTGAGAAAGAAAAGGAGATTCATGATGGATTATTATGCAAGAAGCGTAAGGTACCTTAGAGTAACTACTATTTCGATTGTGAACACATCCAACCTGGCTGTTAGTGGCAATCCAATATTTGCAGTAAAAGATAATAATCGATTGTTGTTGAGAAAAATATAGATAAGTAGAAAAGGTTTGCATGGCAATCGAGGATGTCGACATCGACCATTTCGGCTTCTCCATATAGGAATTCCATCTGTCTCATCATATGCAGTGTAGGAACTTCTCCTTCTTGGCTTCCCTTATATTTCTCGTAAGAGATCAAGGATGTTGTAGCCTTGTAGGCTTTGATTTTGCCACTAATAAATATAAGATTTCTGCCAATTAAATCCTCCAGGTACCCTTCTGCTGCCTCTTCCGAGGTTTTAGTTCTTACTGGTTTTGAGGTGGATTCAGGATCTGCTCTCGAGTCTGCACAAGAGAAGCTACAGCTGATGTATAAACACAAGAAAGAATGCAAGCTCTCAGTTACACAATCACAGGTGTAAAATTAATACAATAAACACCATCTTATTAATAATCCAAAACTGTAGTGAATTACATTTTTGTCTAGTACTATAAAATCTAACGCAATTTTTAACTGCAGTTATACTTTAGGAAACTTGACTCTGTAGTTGCTTCCCTCCAACACCAACACCAACACCTCTATATATCTTGGCTTAAATAGATCATTGGATGGACGTGAACTTGAAGATCTTGGTTCCCCAAATCCTGCTGTTCTTCCAGAATTTCCATTGCTGATTTTGCGGCAGATTCGCTAGAGTTGTCAATTTCAATGTGTTCAAGCGTTGATATAGCTCCAAATCCTGAAGGGATCTCCTCTAGATGGAAGCACTCCCGAATACTTAAGCGTTTAAGGCTTGGGAAGTGGGTTTCATCAGCTATCCAGCACTTCAAGTCTATGACCTCAAGTTGCAGGTATTGTAGTAGACGAAATTCTCCTTCATTTGCTTCCCATTTTGGGCCTACGAAAGCATAGATTTGCAACTTGAGTGCTTCGAGATTGGGCAACGAACCAACAATCGTCATATTTTCCCATGAAATTGCGCAACCACTCAATGTTAATTTTTTAAGGTTGAGTGGAAAAACAAGATTCAGTGTGGCATCCGAAAACGCTGGAGAATACTGGGGAACAAAGACGCATTTCAGCGTTTCAAGCTGATGAAGAGAGACAAGATTGTTCAGATAATAGGACGAAGTGTCCTGGTCTGAGCGAGGAGTGTACGTGATTTTCAATTTCTTCAGGTTCGGCATCATTCTAAGGACCTCCTCAGACAATCTTAAATCTTGTACTCGAAGTGTTTCTAGGTTTTCGAGAACAGAATTGTCCCCATCAATTTGTGCACCAGAAGGATCAGGCAAGGCACTTCCATTTAAATAGAGATGCCTTAGTCTTGGCATCTTCCAGATACCCAATGGTAGATATAGTATATCCACGAACGTGACTCCCATCGCTCGATAAAAGATTAACGTCTGAAGATTACAAAGTCTGGATAATGATGCAGGTATTACGCCATCGTAGATGAAAGCAAGGTACCTCAGAGTAACTAGTTCTACTATTTCAATTGGGCATACATCCAACATAACTGCAAGCATATCCAACACCCTGAGCAGTCTAAAATTAGCAGTAAAAGATAATACTTGACGAGGATGTCCAAAAAAATATAGAAGAGACTGGACAGATGGGTTATACTTGTTTCCATAGGAATCCAGGATTTCTGAAGGAATACTTAGGCGACGTTGACTTAATGGCGTTTTTTGGAAAAGGTGATCAGCCGATCTCATGACACGAAGGAAATTCTCTTTCTTAGCTTCCCTCAGACAAATTTCTCGCAAGAGATCATGGATGTTGCAGGTTTTGATTTTGCCATTAAACCGATGGGTTTGAACCAATATAAGATTTCTGCCAATTAGATCCCACAGGTGAGTTTCTGCTGCCTCTTCCAAGGATTTAGTTTCCAATGGTTTTACAAATCCTTCAGCAGCCCATAACTTGATGAGTTTGGAAATGGCGATCTCATGAGCTGCTGGGAAAGCTCCAAAGTATAAGAAACAAGCTTTCAAATGATGTGGCAAGTAGTTATAACTCCAAGACAGAATCTCTAAGCACTGCTCGTCTTTTGTACTTACAATGGATCTTGCATTTTCTGCAACGTGCTCCCAGTAATCTCGTGTCTTGCTGGAATTAGACAGGTGTCCACCAATCACCACAATTGCTAATGGAAGTCCCTGGCAATTTCGCGCTATCTTCTTTCCGATTTCCTCCAATTCGGGATGACAACATTCGTTTCCAAATACCTTCTCACGAAGCAGATTCCAACTTTCTATCTCATTCAGAAGATGCATCTGATGATAAGTACCACTAGAGTTTACATAGAGAGCCACATTTGATAGACGAGTAGTTATCAAGATTCGACTTCCTTTATTGTCGTCTGGAAAGAATCTTTTCACCTTATCCCAGACATTAGTATCCCACAAATCATCCATTAAAATGAGATACCTATTGCCCTTTAAACTTTTGTACAGATGCTCTCCTAATTGATCATCACTTGCTTGATTCATTTGATCGCTGAGTTTTTTCATAGAACCCAGAAGGCCTAGAAAGATTTCTCTCATGCGATATTGTTGAGATACTGTCGTCCAAGCACGGATATCAAAATAATAGACAATATAGGGATCATCACAAACATTTCTAGCGAGAGTGGTCTTACCGATGCCTCCCATCCCAGTGATTGAGACAATTTGAAGTTTAGATGGAAAGCCACTGAGCCGATCCTTTATTTGCATCATATCCTTTTCTAGTCCCACCTTAGAGCTCTTCCCACTTGAAACAAATCTCGATGAACCAGCTGGATTTGAACTCTTTGATTCTAGATTCTTTATACTGCCTCCTTGTTCAATCTTCATCACCTCTTTCTTTAAAGAGTCCATTCTTTCTAGAACTTGCTGCAAGACTTTATAAAAGCTTCCGTAATTTCTTTCTTTATTGCTTTGAGATGCAGGAAGAACAATTGATACGTAAATCTCATCTTCAGATCCATAGGCTGCATCTCGGATTCGAGTTATCAAAACTTCAACCGCTCCATTGCTCGTTGAAGAGTCCTCCAGAAAATCTAGTAAGAAACTAATTCGTTCCTTGATTGATTCGATTGGTTGTTTATCAAGAAGAATATGGTTCGGAGCTGGATGCAGGATCTGATTCAAAGTCTGCATAAGAGAAGCTAGAGCACCATAAGCCATCTCAGATCTCTCACCACCACTGCAGGGTTACATTATCATCAGGTATACCAACTTGTTACTTATCTTTTAAATGCAAGAAATTTCAACTGGCTACTCTTCAATTCATGGGACAGGCTGCCAATGCTATTGCTTTAATGTCTTTGAAATGTTCTTTTCAAATGTCTTTTTCTTAGCTGTCTGAAGACCGGGTCCGGGCTGCAAAATCTGAAGACAAGTAGGACCAAGAAGCAACTGATGCAGCAATGACAAATTCATTATAGCGTTGATTTTTTATTTCCTTGAAGAGGTACTAATATATTAAAATGAATATGTGTGTGATACTTGCGCGTTTGTATATGTATACATTGATCCAAGTTTTGGGCACTTCAAAGTTGCAAAGCAAAAATTGAAAGTTTTAGGTGAAACAGTGAGATTTCAATAATTCAATTAAAGTTCCTTGGGAAGACTGTTGACGATGTAAAAAATAGTCGTATTTGAAAGAATTAACAATTTGTGGATAGTCTTTATACTTCCACTTTTCTGCAAAATTACTTCATCATAAAGAAAGTAAAAATCAGATGCTGAACATACTGAGAGTGCTCATATTCACACAACCCATATTATTAAATCACGAGTGAGAAAAATTGTACGAAGTATAAAGCTTACAGAAATCATGATACATACTGAAGGGCAAAGGGGTTGGCATCATTTTCTCACCAAACTTCCTAAATATGTCCATGCTCATCTCATAGACCATAAATCTTAAAGACTTCGAGAAAATAACAATCGGAGTCATAAGGTTGCTCGTCCACTAAACCGTAAGAGAAAAACAAGCTGGTGCCCAAAGCACGCATCTAAAGGTAGGACTAGATGATAAGTTTGTCTCGAGGAGAATGCAAGTCTTACAAGGGATTACAAGATGCACACTGGCCTATTCATGCACTTTAGCACGTTTTGAGGATGGTGATGTGCCGTCAACATTTGCCTCTGAATTTTTAAGAACTTGAGTCTCCTGAGCTTTATATTTCTCTCCTCTGTCTTGAGAGTTTTCTCCTGATGCTGTGGATATGTTAGATTGGTCACCTCCTGTTTTGCTGATAGGTGCCTGCAATCCTGAATCATCTCTGGCAGGAGAACTTTGTGCAGCACCCGACAACTCTTTGATGGAGTTCTCCATAGTTGATGAAGTCCCCTTGAGCAAGTCAGACCCGGACTTGCACTGTTTCTCAAACATCATCTGTAGGTATCGCCCTTGTTCTTCAATTCGAAGTTGTAGATTTCTTTGAATCTGCAGAACGGAATAAGATAAGCAGCAGATTCAATACTTATAACTCATCAAACAAGAGTGACCGTTTTGCTAAGATATTTTCATTAAATGACTCCGTGATAGGGGAGGTACGATCCCAACGGCAACAATTGTAATGGTGAAGATTTATAGAAGACACAGGGCTACTGCTGCATATATTTGTACATGTTCCCAATTAATACAATTGCAGGAGAAGGGTAATAAAGCAAGTATAATATCCGTGGTTTGTGCCACGCATTAATGTACGAATATTAGAGATCATACTTCATGTTACCGAATTTGTGAACGTGACTATATATTTTACGTGCTTAAAATTTCTCATATTATGCTACCGCCAAAAAAAGTAGCATTGGATGATATTCAAAAAAAAATAATAATAATAAAATAAAATAAATGTAAAGCATAAATTCATACCTCAAGCTGTTCATGCAGACGCTTTTGCACTTCCATTTGCAACCTCAATGCTTCAGTGATCTCAATTCCCCTATTTTCCAGTTGCAGAAGTATATAATGAGAGGAAATACATATGGGACACAACAACGGAAGGGGAAAGCAACTCAATTAATTAGTTATAACAAGTCGAGTTCCACTTTTCCAAAAGTTTCACATTTGTCCCCCATTCTGGATGAAACTAAAATCAAAGCAGGAATATTTCCTGGTTCCAGGTTGTCCACACATCTCAATGAACAATCCTCCAGCAGCCAACATCATATAAATATCATGTAATTTAAGAAAGACAGGCACCAATAGTTTGCTGAGAAACTACTCTATTAACACAACCAAATGTGTTGTAATCGTAACCATCCTCCATACTGTGACCTCTCCTTTCAGAGTTGTAGTTTTGTTCATTCTACTGGGGTGACAAAATGAATTGTGGAGTCTTTCCTAATCTGTAGTTCTTCATAAATCTAACAGTAAATAATTTTTCTCTAAATTCCAATTTCTAATCAGGATCCAAATAAAAACCCTACTACTTAGGTTGAGCAGATATTATAATATCATGGTGAGAAGTCTTTCCAGAAGTCCTCACCAGAGAAAACAGAGAAAAAAAGTAATTTACTCAATTAACACATCACACTTCAGAAGTATAGACACAAATGTAATTTGTCCACTCTAATAAAAATTAACTGCATGGTGTGATACCCTCATATTTAAGTAAAACAAAAATTAATCCTAAATTGTGTAATAAAGTTTACAGGAGGTCTATCAAACTTACGTTTTCAAGTCCAAGGATGACAATTCTTCAACAGACGGTAGTCTTCTCTCTGAAGATTCTGCAAAAGGACAAAGCTGTTTCTTTCTAAGTGATGACCGAAAATTGCTCTCTCCTAAGATTCATCATATCCAAAAAGCCATAAATATTAACCACACAAAATTCTGAAGAAAGAATAAAAAACCTAGAGTTCATGATTATGATGTAAAACCATGGCTACCCATATAAACTGGCTGATTGGCACATACCTCTAGTTCAGTCATATATTACCTCATTAGGTGTAAGAAATCATAGTTTAAAAAGGGTCTGCTTGAAAACTGATGTTTTGGGTTCAGATATGATAGAGATAGTATAAAGAAACAATTTTGTTTCTGAACCAAATTTGAGCAGCTCTACAAAACATCTGTCAACAGAAAACTCAAGAGTAAAAGCAAGTGACTGAAAAGGTTACTGACAAAATTTCTCCACCTGCTCTGATTGGTAGTAAGTACGGTAGGGAAATTTCATCAGAGGATTCTTACTCATGTAAAGGACAGCTTGTTTGGGCTATAGGGTCTATGAGTCAACGTGGATTGTCCAACATTTAGTATTTACATGAGCATAGTTCTTTATGTTACTCCATGGTAAAGCTATCTTGTTATCAACATGTTGGTAAAAGAACATATAAATAGTCATGCAAATTGAACCATCAAACCTAGTTAGATAACAACAAATTTGAGAAACTTTCCCTCCATAATTCTAAATTTCTAGAATCTTGCTGCCACCTCCAACAAACAACTATAGCATGCCAGCCTTATTGTTTACCATTTAACATATTTAAGACTCGGAACAGAGTTCAACCTGTTAATGCAGAAGTCTTAGCTTTGCCATTACAAAAGCTTAAAATGTTAGCCCCTGTTTGGTGGCCTTTAATTTAATTTAACTTACTTTAATTTATTTTTCACTTTCAACCACACATTCACACAATAAAATATTCTACACATAAATCCAAAATTTTTCCCTCTTTTTAACCACACATTCTCCAAAAAATACTATTCAAAACATAGTTTTCTCAAATTAAAGGCTACCAAACAGGGGCTTAAATTAACGACGGTCCTTCATGGTTTGGCCAGAAAATCAAAAGCACAGTTAAGATTCTTCACATGAAAAAATAAATACAATTTGAATTATGATATGCTAACTTGATGACAGAAAAAACAAAAACAACCAGAACTAAATGGAAGGCAGTTGCTGCAGTTACAGAGAATAAATTGGCAAAAATGAAGAACTAAGTAGACAGGAAAATTTATAGCTTTTTAAAAGTTTCAAACTTCAAAACCAAGTCAAATTGTTACAAAAATTAGCTTGATTAAGTTGAACACCCAAGAAACAAATAAATTCATATGAATTAGTGACATAATCATGTAATCCATCGACTACTTTAACTTATACACCATCCTTCTCCAGCATTTATCTTAAATTAGGGCAAAGAACCAAATAAGAAATGTAAATCTAAAGTAAATTTTGAGTAAAACTATAGCAAAAGGTGAAGCAGAAGTTGTTACACCTTCTGTTGTCTCTGGCTTGTATCTAGCTGTTCTGTACTTCTGAAGTTCAGGAAACAGATTCCATAAATATATATATATATATGGCAGTGAGAGTCATCATTACAGGTTAAGGGTGTGTTTGAGCCACATTATTGTGGAAGAATGTATTTTGAAATAGTAGATTGATAGAGAATGTGTGGTTGAAAAAGAAGGAAAAGTTGTTGATGTGATGGAAAAATATTATTTTATTGTAGAATGTATGGTTGAAAATGAGTACAAGAATGAGAATGAAAAAAATAATGTGGATCAAACAGGGGCTAAATTTATTATGACCAAAGAATGCAAACCTGCAGGTGACTTTTCACATGATAAATTGTCAAACCTTCAACTTTCATTAGCTTCAAAACACCCTTGGGAGTAGCTCCTGGGGTCAAGAAGAATTATTAACATCAGTAGATGGCCAATATGTTATGATGAAATGATACTGAAGGAAAGGAGGGAATTACTTTCACTCCCACCAAGTTTGTTGACTGCTTCGACAAAGGCTTCATGAAGTTCTGGTGTCCAACGCATGCGTTGTTTTATTGGAGCCACATTTGCTGAGGATGATTGAGTAACAACTGTGTTAGTTTCTCCAGGTGTATCTGGAGGCTGTGGGGCTATTTGGGATGGCTGCATTGAAAAATTTACTGGCTGCTTGGACATCTGATGTTGCATCTATATTACAAGAACAAAGAATAAGCATACTATCAATTATCTTATCCCACGGAAGAGAAACAAAAATAAAAATTGCAAAAGCAGGCACATTTCAAAGTCATGCATAGAGAAAAACTTCAACCTTTGGTTCAACATTTGCATCAGCAAGAAGCTCATTCAAATCAGAGGTCAAAGGATCATTATCAGTAATAAGCTGGTCAGCCCATTCCTGCCAATCATTTCTTCTGCTAAGATCCTCAGATGAAATGCCAATGTCACCACTGTTGATACTTTCTAGCTGACCATTCTGGATTGAGGTACCAAATGTATAATCAAGAAAATCAGGCAATGAATCTGGACCCCAGGAAGAGCAGTTATTTTCTTTCGTATATTGGCTTGATGCTGTGGATTGGAGAATTCCAGAATCACAAGAATTTGGTAATGTAATTGATGTCCCATTATTTGCCAATTGAGAAATGAAAGGGGCTTGCCTTAGATGATGCTTTTCTTGCTTTGGGACAGATGAAAAATGAAGATCACTAGAAAATCCTGAGGACGAAGAAAATATATGACCAACAACCCCACTGTCGGAAGACAATGGTGAAAGGACAGCTGGAGGATGTTGCATGACTTCGCTCTCTGTGGAAACCTGCCGAGAGTCCCGTAACTTGGGATATGTCTCTTCCAAAGGGATCGGAACATCAGGTAAAGAAGTCCCAGATGCTCCAAACTTACCTAGTTGTCTTACACCTGATCTTTGAATAGATAAAGCTGGGCGTGCTTCCATATTTACCTTGTGAGTAAATGATAGAAATTTCAACTTAAAACTAGCTTACTTTCCCCCCTCACCTAGAACACCTGCACCATAAGAATACCCATCAAACTCATATCTTGAATAAATTAGCTAATAATGCATTAATAGTCTACTGAAACAAATGCTCAGAAGAAAATACACATTTACTAATCTAGTAAGGAAGTTGTAGAAAGAGATCTTCAGATCTGCTCAGACAAGTTAAGATTGAAAAATTAAAACTAAATATGTGATGCCTCATGAAGCATAACTTGTGAATTAGGTTTGATTCTTGCAAAGATTAAACACTCTTTGATATACAGGGCCTTGAAGTTAATTTTTTGCAGCCAAGTAAATACAGGGAAACTAAAGTTTGTTATTTCTTCACATGATCAATGATAATAATGCATGTCAGCTGAGCTTTAATGAATGACAATATGCCTAAAAGTTTTATATGCTGTTGTCAGAACTAGAAACAAAATATGTACACTATTCGGAGAATGTGCCCTTATAACGGACTTATGAGCAAACACTCAAAAGTCATATTGCCCTGTCCATTTCCACCACAGAGGCATGATGTTAAAAATCACTCAAACTATCTTAAAGCAGTCCGTCTTGACACAAATGAACTTCCAACTCAGTACCTAAATTTTTTTATTAAGAAATGATTTGAGGTGAGCTTCTGTTTTGCTTGTTGGGAGCTCACAACTAAGAGTGCTTTCTGACAAATGAAAGAAATCGCTGGTAGCTTTCAAAGAGCACAACCACTAAACTCTTAAAGCTAATTTTGTTGCTCCTAGCTGCATAATCATCATACACAGTGCTAAGCTTTTCCTTGCATGAAATCAAACCTGGGGGTCACAATGTAACCATGAAGGTAGATTAAAGCATTAGCATCAGACCACATATCCACAAATCTAAATAAGCTGAGGCAAGAAAAAAACTGAATCAAATACTATCAGCTGAGCTTGAAAAGGTATCAGAACATCTATAGGGAAGTCTGGTTTGTAATAAAATTAAGACTTGTGTGCTTTCCAAAACTTAGTACTTCCATAAAGACTGCAGTACATATGCAAGTGCGCCTCTCTGTGAACTAGAAGCTCAATCAGTATCGGTGGTCTCACCCCACATATAACAAATGGGAAATCCTCAACAAAGTGCTCAAAATATATAGAAAAGGAATTAAATTGAAGAAAAACCTTACCAATCAATGTACGTTTGCAAGAATGGCGATTAAGACAAACTTCAAAGAAGACATTTAGAAAAGAAATTTTCATCATCTTATAAAATATTAGTAGCGTACTAGTGTGTTAAAAACTTAAAGTTGAATCTTGCATAGGCACGACATACCCATTGGCATGTCTAATTAACCAGTCACCTGCAACAGTAATTCCCTCAAAAGTTAATCTTAAGCATTTTGCCCTTGTTGATTTCAAAAAAAGTAGCTTGTAGAGTAACTTCTCAAGATTAGGGCCATAACGACTTGATGGCTTAGTGAAATTCAAGTTCAAACTTCATGCCTGATAGGACGAAAACTTAATACCCATGCTGTGCATTGAGAGATTTCCATTTCTAGGAGGTAATTGACCATTATGATTTTAGCTAACATGCAAGAAAACCTCCAAACCTGATAGCCAATATAAAACCAACTATAGTTTCCACTATAGTTTCCATTAGCTCCCATTTTTACTGACAAATCCCAATCTTATACCAACAATCCCAATCCATCAAATTCATTCAAAATTCGAAACAAATTCCCATGCGTAATCCGAGCACGAAATCATTAATTTTCAATTGCACATCAAACAAAACGACATCAAAACCACATATACACGCACAAATAAAAAGATTAAAGAACCCCGTAAAATTAAATCACTAGACCTTCAAAAAGGAAAATAAAATCGACTGTGAATATTCCTGGAAAAAAAAAAAGACAATAAAAAATTTATTAACTTGGATAAAACATGAATTCTGCAAATAAAATCCTTACCTAACTGGCAAATGAATCACCAATTACGAATCAAACAGCTCAATTCGAAAAATTATGATATTAAGGATTCTTCGACACACGAAAAACGACAGTGCATAGAGATATACGTATAGAATATGCATCTATAGAAGTATTAGCGTGTTGTCCGCAGTCCCGTCACCGGCGGCGG
>CAIGRF010071740.1:5199-15533 GCA_903798235.1 Fraxinus ornus | reverse complement strand
GTGATGATCATGGATTTAAGCTGCTTGTATATTGTAGATATGATGGTGCCTTAAACCTTTTCTATATTTACAGGAGCACTTGTTGATTGTATGTGAATTACTTAAAGCAAATCTGTATGAATTTCATAAATTTAATAGAGAGTCTGGAGGGGAGGTCTACTTTACGATGCCAAGATTGCAGGTCAGTGGCGAGGCTGTTCCTGTAGGCTTTAAGCTCACTAGAGTTTCAGTCACTGACTTAAATGATTTTAATTGTGCAGTCAATTACTATTCAGTGTTTGGAAGCGCTTCAATTCTTACACAGTCTTGGCCTCTTACATTGTGATTTAAAGCCCGAGAATATCTTGGTGAAAAGTTACAGTAGATGTGAGGTGAAGGTCATTGATCTGGGCAGTAGTTGCTTTGAAACAGATCATCTTTGTTCTTATGTTCAATCCAGGTCCTAATAAGGTTTTTGATGCAACAGAAAGGGCTGCCATTATACATTTATGGTGTGTTTGGCTGGATAATGTATACCAAACATGTGTTTTTAGTTTATAATTGTGCAATTTGTCAAGAAACATTCAAAGGTTTGGCTTCAGTTTGCTTATATCTTTATGATTTTTACATTTATGGCATGTTTGGCTGGATAATGTATACCAAACATGCGCTTTTAACTTATGATTGGATTTTGTTTTGTATTCTTTTATTTCCCTGCTACTTGATTTCTGGATCCATTTACTTTTACAGTTTTAAGTGTCATATTGTGATATTTGGAAGGAAGAAAACCATTTTTTTCCTTTACAAGAGGAAAATGGATTTTTTTTTGTGTTGCTTCTGAACGTGCATATATATTTGTTAGGTCAAAGCGTTGTACTCATGTTTTATGTATAACGAGAATATTAGGGTCTAAAGCCTTTATTTCTGAATTTGCTCGAACTCGTCATTCACAATGCTTGAAGTTTCAATGAACATATGAAAATATAGTGGAACTGGCCAGGAATGTCAGGAATATTTTAAAAGTGATCGCAAAATTACCATGTCAGTTGCCATCATTTGCTTTATACAAGTAGCTGGGTGGGTGTTTGTTTTTGAAGCCTGGTACACAATTGGGAGTTTGGGTATTAGCATTACTCTTCTATCTAGCTTGTCTTGAAGCTGCAAATCGGCAATTGGGTAGCGAAAATTCGTGAAAAATAGATGTTACTTTGTCCTCAATGTGCACTGCCAGTTTTACCTCTACATTGGTACTTGTGTTGTGGCTAATAAATTCCTTTCATTGTTCATTTTACATGTGATTTAACATGTTCATTTTTTGCCACTTTTGGTCTGACACCTGTGTCACTTAATTTAGGCGTGAAGGAGTTTGAAGCACGATGGATTGGGTGGGTAGGTGTAAATGTGCCAGATGAAATCGAGCAGAAACTCTCACTAAAGAGCTAGTTGAAAAGGTGAATAATTGTTTTTTGGTGTAATTTAATTCTTCAATACACTGAGCATCTTTTGGCGTTCCTGATTTTGGAAGTATAGATATTAGATTTTTCTGTAGAGTAATTGAGCAAAACATTATTGTTTTAATTCTTTTGTCATTCATTGCAGAGGTGCGTCCCTGTTTTCCTAGATGAAGAAGTTGTTCATCAATATTACAATGGCTATTGCAATAACACTATGAAGAGGGTGATGTTGTTTGGTGTCATGACTACCATCTCATGTTTCTTCCCAAATGTCTGAAGGAATACAACAGCAAAATGAAAGTTGGGTGGTTTCTACATACACCCTTCCCATCATCTGAAATCCACATGACACTACCATCTCGAACTGAGCTTCTACATGCAATTCTAGCAGTTCTAGAGATTATTATTGGACAAGCTACTTTCTTACTTTTTTTATGCACAAATCTTGAAGCATGAGTGGCCAGCCAGGTGGAAAAGATTCATTCCCGACTTAGTTAGGTTGTGCAGAAATATATTGAGAATTGGCAACAAGAACTTTAGATGTGTTGTGTTGTAACTAGTTTATTATAGTTTCGCTCTCTAATCCTTACTCTTTTTTAAATAGGTTGTGTTGTAACACATTCTAATGTTGTATTGATTCAAAAATTTATAATGAAATTATAAGTTTTTATACAATTTCAAAATTTGTTCACAAAGAGTCATTTTCAATTTTGGCTGTCAATTCCATATATAACCTTATAAAAAAAGTCTACGGCAACGTTTAAAAAACGCTGCAAAAGAGGTCTACCGCAACGTTTAAAAAACACTGCAAAAGAGGTCTACCGCAATGTTTAAAAAACGCTGCAAAAGGAGGTCTACGGCAACATTTAAAAAACGCTGCAAAAGAGGTTTACCACAACGTTGAAAAAACGTTGCAAAATGGGGTCTACGGCAACGTTTAAAAAACGCTGCAAAAGAGGTCTACCGCAACGTTGAAAAAATGCTGCAAAAGGGGGTCTACCGTAACGTTTAAAAAATGCTGCAAAAAGTCTTCCCTCAACGGCAACACCGACCTTTGCAACACTTGGAAAAACGCTGCAAAGGGCTTTTGCAGCGTTTTTTGGCCGCTGCAAAAGCCTTTTTTGGTGTAGTGAAATTAACAAATTAATTAGTCACAACTAAATAAATAGTGAGTCAAGATTATAAATATAGTCAAAATCTAACATTTTTAGGTCACATATTTTTTATTAATCACAAATTATATATTTTATCGACCACATATTATTTATTGGTCACCGATTATCAAGTTTATTGGTCACAATCACCCAGATAATTGATCACAAACACTCTTCATCTCACCCCAACCCAATCCACCACTAGTACCAACCAAATGCCTTGCCACCACTACTACCACCACCTCCTCACTATCATCATTGTCGTCACCACCACCACCGGTGCCAACTCATCACCCACCTACACCATCACCACCATTTGCAAACCACCAATATAAACCACTACAAAACTCCGACTAAGCAAATCAGAGGAAAAAACCAACCAAAACCATTGTCGTAGCTGCGGCACTCATCGCCACAAACCACAAAAATTCGGCCACATCAAGGAGTCACCGCCATCGCCATCTTCCTTCTCTGCTGCTTCATCCTACGTCTTCGACAAACGCTGGTCCATCAGCTCTGTCCATATATCATCGATACTGTCAGCGCTCCATTTACGCAGATGATCAAACAAACTATAAACTACAGTTGATCAACCAATAAATTTGACATCGGCGATCACCATCGCCCCAATGCTGTGCGTGGCATTGTACAAGGCGTATCTGTGCATGACGCTGCTCCTTTAAAACCTGCTTATTTTTTCTCTTTTTAGAACTCATCGGACATTAGACAATCATCAATTCATGATTATTATTCACTTTTCAAGCAGTATGACAAGTAATATACTTGTAAATAGATTAGCTTCAAATACCTAGTTGAATATATGATACAAATTCTGACATCGGTTCATGTTTCAATTGAAAAGAGAGTTAAGAGGAATCAAAATTAGCAATTGGAAGTTTTGAGCAGCAATTGGGCACTTAGGCGCCCAAACTGGGAGCCTAGATGCAGAGAAATGGATTTTGGGATCGAAACTCAGCGCCATTGGCAACGTCAAGTCGCTGCCCGCTTGGCGCCAAGCTACCGCTCGACCAACAACCTTATTTGGAAAAGTTTTACTTCTATTTTTCTGTCTTGTTTTTTATCATATTTCTATCTAAAACATATTTTTTTTATCCCTATATTTACTCCACAAATTGTATGACTTTGTATGAGTTTTAGAGAGTTAGACAATGTTATAAACATAATATTCTTTGTATCTTTCTCCACTGTAATAAATTCTCCATTCTTCTGCCAACTGTTATTGTATTCTTCTAGTATAGTGATTAATATTTCATGTGTCATATAATCCCATCCCTAATTTTTAAAAAGTGGTATCGGAGCTTTAGATTTGATTTGTTCAAGGTCTTGCTCTTGTGATGGCAACCATGGAGCATGGTATTCTACTTTTGGATCGCAGCACTAAATTTTCATCATGGCTGGTAAAAATGTGAATAGTGCTCACTCGATTGGATTTGAATGACGTTTTGTTGGAATTTGACAAGATACTCTCAAATTGGTCAATGGTGGAGAAACAACATAAAGATCGAAATGCTTGGTCACTCATCTTCATCTCTCGAATTATATTTTTCAAGACGTTTTGAAGGAGAAAACTACAGCTACATTATGGGTGAATTTGGAGCAATTATACATGACAAAAAGTCTAACCAACAAATTGCATTTGAAGCGGTATTTGTATTCTCATTGTATGAAAGAAGGTACATTTTAAGAAAATCACATTACTGTCTTTAAAGAAATTGTTGCTAATTTGGAAACCTTGGACGTTAAGTATGATGAAGAAGATTTGTTTTGATTTTATTGTGTTAGTTGTCCACTTCTTATAAGGCATTTAGAGACATGATATCATATAGTCGTGATACTCTCACCGTTGAAGAAGTTTATGATAAATTATTTTTAAAGGAGAAAATGAAGTATCTTGTTGGATTTGGGCCTCAAGGAAGACGTCTTGTTGTTCAAATTTGTAACTATTGCAAAAAGATGGGGCACATAAAGAAGGATTGCTATAAGTTGCGGAATAGATAAAAATTGGCTGCAAATCAGGAGGGAAAATGAAACTTCGGGGTAGAGCCAACATTGCAGAAAATTGCTACAGTGATGGAGAACTTTTGGTTAATTTTTTACGACGACTTCAAACTCGACAAGGATTGAGTTTTTGAAACAGCTTGCACTTTTCATATATTTCTCAATCGGGATTTGTTTTCAACATAAGAAATAGTTTAAAAAAGTGTTGTGGTGATGAGTAAGAATGAACCTTGTAAGATAGCTAGTATTGAAATATTCAGAATTAAGATGTTTGATGAGATGGTTAGGATTTTGATGAATTGAGGCATGTTCCAAATTTGAAGAGAAATATTACCTCCTTGAATACTTTTGATTCAAAAGGGTACAAGTGCACTGATAAATGTAGTAGAGTCCTGAAGGTTAGTGAAGGTACTCGTATTGTATTGTAGAGACAGAAAAGGTCCCAGTTATATGTCTTGTAGGGTTCTACAAGATCATTGGAGACCCATTAGCAGAAATTAAGATCATTGGGGATATTCGGTTTGATAGAGCACAATTGGAGTTTGGTTTGTGTCCTGCATTGAAGAATACATTTCAGTCGAGTTCACAAATTATGGGTAATGTTGCTTGCCACTCCCTCCAACTGTGCCATTATTTTCAATTGCTAGAGACGGACCTAGAAGAGGTATTAGGACTCCACAAAAGTATGGGGGAAGCTGATTTAGTGTTGTATGCTTTAAGTGTAATGGAAGGTATTAAGTCTAGCAAAAAACCTTTCACAGAAGCATTTGTCGTGGTGATTAAGTTACAAGGTATACGTTTCTACCCCGTTTGGTAATTTGTGAATTTGTTGCTCGTGGTGATAATTCGAACAATTTTGGCATTTCAAGTAATTATGATGTGCAATGCTTGGATTTGGTTGATTTTCAGTTATTGAGTTTGTCATAATTGGTAAAATCGTTGGAGTTTGGTTTGGGGTTTATATTGAAGAATATATCTCAATCAAAGTCAAAAGTTGTGGGTAATGCCTCTTTGCCACCATCACCAGCGGTGCTATCGTATTCAATTGCTAGAGATAGAACTTTGAAAAATATTAAGCCTCTACAAAAGTACGTGAAAGCTAATTTATTGGTGTATGAGTGGAATGTCGTTGAAGGTAATGAGTCTAGTAAAGATCTTCAACAGGAGCATCTAGTTTTGTTGATTCTATTACATGTTGTGACTTTGCCCTGTTTGGAAATTATTGTTGAAATATTTGTGATTGCTCATGGTAACAATTCGAACAATTTTGATACTCGAGATAATTCTGTTGAGCAGTGCTTGGATTTAGTTGATTGAGTTCGTCCTAGTTGGACTTTGTGGAAGAGAATACAAAATTTTGGTGGAGAGTTTTGTTGAAGAGCTATTAGTTTATTACTTGCAGTCGAGTTTGTCTCCAAGTGGAGAAATTTTAAAGCTTTGAACGTTGCAGTGGAATTTGTGTCAAAGTGGAGATTTGTTGAATATGTGATCCAAATTCAGACATTGGTTCTTGTTTTGATTGGAAAATGAGTTAAAGAGGAATCAAAATTAGCAATTGAAAGTTTGGAGCAGTAACTGGATGCCCTGGTTCTCAAAATAGGGCGCCTAGGCGCCAAGAAATGAATTTTTGGACCGAAACTCAGTGCTTGAGTATCATTGGCAGCACCTGCTGCTCACTTGGCGCAGGGATACTGCTCAAGCATCGTGCATCACTAGCCTAGCGTAAGGCTACCATTGGAAAAGTTTTGTTTCCGTTATTCCGGCTCGTTTTTTATCATCTTTCCATCGAAAACATATTCTTTTGGATCTTATATATACTCCACGAGCTGTATAACTTTCATATGAATTTGTATGAATTTTAGAGAGTAGACAATATTGTAAACACATTATTCTTTGTATCTTTCTTCATTATAATAAATTCTCCATACATTTGTCAATTGTTGTGTAACGTACTCGTACATCTGAAATAGCAATAACCAAATGTAGAAAACAGGAAATAATGCTTTTTGGAGAAAGAAGAATATTTTTTCTATAAATTTCAAAGGCAAGGCAGTCAAGTCAAAAAATTGGGGAGTTTTTCAATACTTTTAAACCAATTTCAAATACAGAAATGTGACTCGTAGCAAATTGAGCATCCCAAAAAATAGAAATAAATATTGATTTAAAAATATAAAAACAGACCTTCAATCATGGCGAAGGTTGCGGACCAAAGGTTGGCGGGAATGTCTATTACATGGCTCCTACAGTGACCCCTTAGGCTTGGACTTTGTCGCCTCCTGCGGTAAACATTGGAGGCGAGGGGCTCTAACTTGAACCTCTACTCATTTTCAATCTACTTACTAAATTAAAAATACATGATTTAACAAATCGTTGCAACATAACCAAATACCACCTTCTCTTGATGCAAAATAATGTGAAACGAGAATTTAGGATTTTATAGTGACGTAAAATCTCTAATCTCCTCAAAATCAATGTTCTAAAGAACGTAAAACATAGCGAAGCATAGACGTCATGCTTCGAGCTAGGCGAGTCTAAGCATAAAAAGGTGTTTTCTTATTTTAATATTATTTTAAATTTTTAAATTGATTTTAGAATTGTTTAATAATTAAAGAAAAAACAAGGGTAACAAAGAGCGTAAAAGCATGAAAAAGCGCCTAGGTGTTGAAAAAAAAAAACCCCCGAAAGCAAAAAATAAATAAAGCAAAAGTGTGAGGCGAAGTGTTTTGCTCCCACTTTGCGTCTAGGCGACGCCTAGACATTTTGGAACATTGCCCAAAAGACAGTGGATAGAATGGATTTATTCAAAGAATATGGATTAACTAAGCAGGATGAAGATTTTTGGGGTTCCAGACTTGTGAATACGATATTGTGAAAAGAAAATGAGACGACAATTTGGATTTTTTAAGCAAGAATTGAGGGGTTAATGATTTGACTTTTTGGTGGAGTAATAATAGCTATTAAAATTGATAATTTTAAGATGGGATAAGTTTTAGAAATCAGGTCTTAATTAAGATTTATTAATTAAATAATTAGCTAAAAATATTGTATTAATTAAATAAATTAGAGTCACAATATTATACAATTTATGGTCACGGTTACAAAGTTTGTAAGTCACAACTTATTTTTCAGTTACAATTATGAAATTAATTAGTCACCTATTATTTTTCGGTTACAAATTACAAATTTTATAGATCACAATTTCTTTTGTGGATTACCAAATTAATAGGTCACATATTATTTCTCGATCACAATCCATAAACTTTATAAGTCACAACTTATTTGCAATCACAAATTATTAAATTAATTGATCACGTATTATTTCTCAATCACTAATTATAAATTTTACAATTACAAATTATCAAATTAATTGGTTACAATTTAACCATTTTATATTGGTAACAATCACCTAAATAGTTAGTCACATATTATTTATTGATCACAAATTAACCATTTTATTTGTTACTATCACGCAAATAATTAGTCAAAAACACTCTTCACCCCACTTCGACCCATGCCACGTCACTACCACCCACAACTCTATCATTTGTGATCACCACCTTACTGCCATCGCCAAATCAATCACCATAGGCACAAATCACCACAACAACACCAAAACATGGAAACCATCACCACCACTCCAACCAAAAAAATCCAACACCACCATCGCTGATCGTAACAGTGCTCGCTCTCCGATTGGGACAGCTCTCTAAGGGATAAGATAGATAGAGACAGGATAGGAAGAGAGAATGGAGAGCAAGAAGAGAGAAAATGATTTAGAGCCTGAATGGGATGGAGGGGGTAGGGTTTGAGTATATAAACTAATTTATAATATTGTATTATTAATATTAAGCCCATGTTTGTTAAATATTAAAATTTCATTATCATTCTTCTACTTATTTTTAACCACGCATTCTTCAATAAAATAATATTTTCCATCACATCAATAGAATTTTCTTCTTTTTCAACCGTTCATTCTCCATTAATCTACTATTCCAGAATACATTCTTCCAAAAAAATGTGGCTCAAACACGCCCTAAAATATTGAATTATCACGTGAGTTTTGTATAAATAGACTCCAAACTTGATTTTTGAATTGGAAAGATTAAAAACCTATGTCGATGTAATTTCCACTAGGAAAAATTACAAATATAAGAAATTAAGTATTCCACATTTCAAAATTAAGTTACAAAGTTTAAAACTTCAAAATCAAATATTAATTAAATTTTATTTATGAAATAATTAATTAAAAATGTATTTTATAAATCAAATATATTAAGGTTACAATTCTATGCAATTTGGTCATAATTATCAAATTAATTGATTATAAATTATTTTTTGGTCACGAATATACGACACAAATTATTTTACAGTCACAGATCAAGAATTTCATTGGTCACAAATTAAAAAAATTTATAGGTCACAATTTATTTATCGACCACAAATAACAAAAGTTATTATTTATTATATGGTAAAAATTATCAAATTAATATTGGTCACAAATTAGCACTTTTTTAGGTCACATATTATTTATTGGTCACAATTTATCTACTTATTAGTCACAATCGACCAAATAATTTGTGACCACCCCCAACACTTGTGACCAACACCTTACCATTGCCACTAGTCGCACTGCAGCCAACATCGCCGCCACTACCTCCTAGCAATGCCACTGTCGTAGTGTCACAGCCGGCACTACCTCCAACCAACTACCATTTTCAACTTCAAAACCACCACCACCCCCACCACCAAAAAAACCACCACCATTATCAATACCAGCACCAACACCACTACGACGGTCACCGTCACCGGCATCTTACAATCAATGCTAAGGCTATCAAAAGCAACACCACCACTTCCTGTACTAAAAATCACAACCACGATTTCCAACACGCCACACCTACCAAAAAATCCCCAAACCCGTTACCACCGTCGTTGCCACCACCACTACATCACTACCACCACCTTATCGAATCCACACCAGACTACAATCTACAATCACTACACACTACAAACCATGTGACCGCCTCTACATGCTTGTAGCAAATGCTCGCAGCACGCAACGGTGCTGCTACGCCGAGCCAAAGGAGTAGAGAACCGCTGCGCCACGATGGTAGCACACTGGAATAAAGATGGTGGGCGGATAGAGAGAGATGGATAAAGAGAGAAGATGGAGAGCAAAGATGGAGGGAAATGAATTAGGTTTGGGTGTAAAATTGTAATGGGAAATAGACGAGGTAGGTGGGGTGTGATTTGGGGGTGGTTATGTAGATAAATATAATTTTATAATATTAATATTAATATTTAAAAGATAAATATCATCTGATTTTTGAATAAAAATTCTTTCAATCTTACTTTTGAATTGAAGAGTTAAAAACTCTTATGCGGATGTATTTTCCACTTTTCACTAATTCTAACTCAAAGGATCCTCATCTTATCGGGCCTCAGAAGCCCAGCCTCTATATCTAAAGGGAAATTACAAAAAATCAGGGATTTGAAGTTTAGATTTTAAAAATCAGGGACCAAACTTTATTTTTCAAAACTCAGGTAATATATAAAATGTCTAACCCTAATTTTTCCCAAATCCCCCTCCTCTCTTTCTCTCTCTCTCTCTCTCGCCCCCTGCTCTCTCTATTCCATTTCATTTCTCCCTCCCTCCACCTCCCGCCGCTTCCCCATCCCTATCCCTCTCCATCCCTCTCCCTCTCCCTCTCCCTCTCCCTCTCCATCC
>CAIGRF010071738.1:11355-26014 GCA_903798235.1 Fraxinus ornus | reverse complement strand
TCAAAAAAAGTGATAGAAATCAAGAAGATGACTGAAAAAGTGATAAACACTAAAAAAAGTGACCAAATTCAAAAAAGTGACAAATTTTAATAAAAGTGACGAATTCAAAAAAGTGGCACAAATTAAAAGTTATTCAAATTAAAAAAAATGACAGACAATAAAAAGTGACACACTCAAAAAGTAACAAACTCAAAAAATTGACGAAAATTTTAAAAAAAAGTGACAAATGTTCAAAAATAACGAAATTCAAAAACAATGTTATTGCCTGCACAAAACTCATTGTTTTTCCAAAGACGATGAAATGTAAAGAAGGACACATTTTTGAAATGGTTACATTTTTGGGTTTTTAATAATGTAATCTATCACTTGCATAATATGTATTTACATGTGCATTTAAAGTGATGAAAAATCAAGAAAAGAGCAATTCATCCGTGTTCAATACACCCACTCTTCTCTTCTCCGTAAAACTAACATTACACCACCTGCACCACCACCTAAACATCAACTGCTGCCTCCACCAAGTCCACCACCACCTCCTGCTCCTACTCCTACTCCTCCACCAAGTCCACCACCATCTCCTGCTCCTCCATGGTTGGGGCAGATGATTTCAGGGTGGAGGATTTCTCTAATCCCAATTTTAATGTCTCCGATACAATTCGAGAAATCTGAATGGCAAACCGGTGTCCTTACTTGTTCTTGTAAAGAAAACGCGAAGTGTCGGCTGATACAATTTTGAGAAATCCATTTTCACGGCATCACTCACACAATGCACCTGGAGTAGGTCTTTCCATATACCCTGAGAAAACATTTTCAGCAAGTAGCTTATATCAACCTCAGATTCCGACCACCCTCGTCTTAGCACCTCAATCGTCTACAGAAGTTCAGTAGTTTGCCCACCGCCACACACCCAGCCGACCAAAACCCAATCTACCGTCGACTATTCCAATCGACATCACCACATCATCTCTCGTCGACAAAACATCAAAAACAGAAAGACGGACCTGAACGGCGCAACACCATCACCACTGTAGCGGCATCATCGCAACTGAAGTTGTAGCGTACAAGGCGTTTGTGATATCTGTACTCAGTTGGAGTTTGGGAGTTTGGGATTTTGTTTCAATTTAGAACGTAATTAATACGGATTTATGTGATGTTTAATTAATTAAGAGTATTAATCTAATTGTGTTACTTTTTAGAGTATAGGGCCAAATTTTCCCAAGTTTTTTCATTCATAAATCTAAACGAAAACCCAGTACATTATCAACCATTGCAATAGCCCCGCTACACTATCCATTAAAAGCCCAGTCTGTAAGCCCATTAGCAGCTCGGTTACCGAAAGAAATAAAATATTACCATTAAAATATTTTTGTGACCTCTTTAATTTCTAAAATTAATTAATATTACATAATTGATCATTTTGTTACCAACATCTACTCCGGTGCAACATCAGACCATTAAATATTGACATTCGACTAATTATCATTGTGTACATATCGTGTAATTACAAATCTTCAAGAGTTTTTTCTGAGTGGTGGGTGGGTTGGAAGGTTTCGGTGGCTAAAGGTTTAATGATTACACTGAATATGACATTAATTCCCAGATCAAAGCATCTTCGCATTAAAATAATTGCCATAATTCACACTACTATGTTGTTACAGATCATAGATGCAAACATACATTATTGATACTTGTATGCCGAGTTAATCATAGATGCAAACATACATTATTGATACTTGTATGCCGAGTTAATTTAATCAATGGTCTCTGAATTTTGCTATAGGTTACTAGTTTATTGAAATTCAAAATGTTACTCTTTGATCACTGAACTTTACTATATTTTACTACTTGTTCATCGAAACTTAAAAGACTCATTGTTTACTTAAATTTGAAAAAACAATACTGCTACCAAAAGCCGTACCTGTTTATTTTCGAACTTGATGACTGAAAATGAGCACGAACGTGATCTTTCTGTACCTGTAACAAAAACATCGATGTGTGTTCTCGTCGCTCCTCCAATACTTAAGTCAGAGAGAGAATTTATGTGAAATATGTATGCTAAAAATTATGTAAAAGCGTACCTATATAATGAATTGTGGTGTTTTATTTATAGAGGTATGTAGCACATTCCTAATAGTATTAAGCTACTCAAATCCCTATGAGTTCTACCATATTGAGAAGTTGCAACTTGCTTGGTATTGTACCATTGAAGTGTTTGGATAAAGATAAAACTTCGATAGTTGAGTCCTTTCAGGATGAGGTAGCATATTTATAGCAGAACTCAAACTCCTTAGAACTGGATAAGCCTTAGGAGAATCCTAATAGATCAGGGGTTGCTAGGTTCGAGGTTAAGTCATAACCTTGAAGAGATCCCAAGCTCACGGGGAATGTTATATCCCGAGGAAATAGCATGACGAGTTTTGCCTGGTGGGGGTGTTTCCTCATATGCTTGACGATAAGGATGCCTGAGGTACATTGCCCAAGGAGTTTAGACGAAAATTGGTGGAATGAGTAAGTTCACTCCTCGGGGTACTATATTGCTCGGGTCATGCATATTTGTAGGAATATCAGTGGTCCCCGTGCATCTATACCAGATGCTTGCACATTGTGCACGAGTTTCTAGGATGAGATGCATATTCCTGAACCATAAACGAGCATCCCTGAGACATATATGAGGAATCATAGGCACGATTAGCCTTAAGAATATGAATGATCAGGCTTGAAATAGGGCCGATCAGCCTTGTAAATAGGCATGATCAGCCTTTGAAATAGGACTGATTAGCCTTGAAATAGGATTATTCAGCCTTAAAATAGGACTGATTAGCCTTGAAATAAGATTGATCAGCTTTGTAAATAAACATGATCAACCTTTAAATATGACTGACCATCCTTGTAAATAGGCATGATCAACCTTGAAATAGGGCTGGTTAGCCTAGTAAATAGGCATGATTAGCCTTTGCAATATGATTGATCAGTCTTGAATATAGAACTGATCAACCTTGTAAATAGGCATGATTAACGTTGAAGAGCGACCCTTGTAAATGGGATTGTGGTGTGGTGAGTCAGTAGGGGAACTTCAGAGAGAGTGACATATGGCCTCGATATTCGAGCTAATGATTGCCACGTGACAGGGGTTTGAGGTTCAGGATTGAGGGACCTTTGGTCTTCTTCAAAATCCTATAAATACTCCCTACCCCACCTCATTTGTCACTTTTCACTCTTCAAACATTCATCGGACCACCTAGGTTTAGGCTTAATGTAAGAGCTCCTGCCCTTTAGATAATTTAAGTTTTTTTTTTATTTTTCAAAAATGTCTAGCACTAGTAGTTCATCAGGCTCGGGTTCATCGCCCGACGACGAGGTTCACTCCCTCATGCCTTATGCAATCCCTATAGATAGTCATCCTGCCCTTTCATTTCCCAATCTACGCTGTAGATATAGGGAGCACGAGGTCACTGGGATAGCTCGAGAATTTGGGATAATGTCGGCTTGTGACATCCATCTGCCTAGGCCTAAAGACAAGGTTATTAGTGCTCGAGAGGGTGAGATTGTCATTTTTAGGGAAGCTTTAAGGGGGCTTAGGTGGCCTTTCCATCATTTTTTCATTGAATTCTTGGTCGAGCATAGTATGTCTTGGGCAATTAGTTCTAAATGGATGGAGGTTGCTTGTATATTATTATATAACATGTAGGTTTTTATCCATTGTTTCAAGGTCAGTCTTGCTCAGGATGATCTTCGAGTTAAAGACTCTCCTAAGCTTTAATTGCTTTGTATACCTTTCTTCCAGGTTAATTTAAAGTCCTCAAAATGTTGAGCTCTCTTAAATGGTGGAAATCCAAATACTTTTTCATCCTTCCTCAAGATCTCGACCATCCCTTTAGTCTTTGGTGGACTGTCCTGAGCACTGAGCGATTTAATGAGGGACATGCATATTTCGAGGTGTTTAAGAAGGATAGGCAGAGCATGGCTGAGCTCAAGCCTCTAGCTTATAACATGGATGATATCCTCGGAGATGATGTCCTCGATCTAGCCAGTGGAAAGGGAGTCGAGGGTAGGAGCGAACAACCTTCACTTTTATATTGAACAACCTGTTTAATCATTGTTCTAATGACTTGCATTTTTATTTTCACAACATTCGAGTTGGCATTTGACCCTTCCGATCTACGCCAAGTAGTCTAGTAGAAGCCAAAAGTTATCACTGTTAAATAGGCCAGGAAGAAGGGAAAGAAGATACCTCGGGAAATGTCTCTCGAACTAATGAGGAAGGGCCCTGGCGAGATGTTCGGGGTCGCAACTGAAGCCCCTGCCATACAAACCGAGGCACCATCCACTCAGAACCCTCGAGCGGCACTCTTCAAGGTACGCCAGTGGTCGTCGACCTTGAAGATGACATCCCTGTTTGCCTATCCTAGATGACCATAAAAGATGGGAAATGCTTGCTCGTGCCTGAACTCCTTGAGAAGTATCGAAGATAAGAGCTCAACATAAATGAGGGTGTGAAGGCGGTCGAGGCTCTCACACTGAAGGTAACATTGAACTCGATATTTCATATTTTCGTTTGAATTTTTTGTTAAGTTAAAAGCCCGACCACTCACTATCGTTATGTTGTGTGAAGGCCTTGATCGTGTCTCGAGCTCTGGCCTTGAGGGGAGGAGAGGCTAAAAAGGCGGCCTCGCTCAAGGAAGAAATCAATTGTCGGGGATAGCATATATTAGCTCTTGAGGCTAAGGCTTCTTGTCGATCGAGTGAGAATTCTAAACTTAAGGTCGATCTGCGGTAAGCTCAAGAAGCTGAAGAAGTGAAGCTCGAGCTCGAGCGTAAATCAAAAGAATTTGAAATTAAGCTTGAAGAGGCTTGAGTCAGGGTAGTGGAGGACTTTAGAAAGTTCGAGGAGTTTTGGTCATTGAAGAGCGACTATACTTTAGGATCGTACAACTGTGTGTTCAAGCAACCCCGATCCTACCTTCGTTCTGTGTTGCCCGAGGTTAATCTTGATGAGCTGCTGCCTATACCAGAGGTCGTTGTAGGGTTCGAGCTTTCTTTTTCTGAGGGTACAATGGCCGAGGACATCGATCGCGGTGAGTATGGAAAGGACGTCGACAGGCCCCCAAGCAATGAGGATTTAGATTAGTTCCCGTTCCCTTTCCCCCGAACTTACATTTGAAATTTTTTGTAAAAGTACAAGTACATTGATCGACCAAGAACATGTTTGTTTTTGTTAATTGCACGAGCAGCTATTTTCATTTGTATATGTATCGAGCTCAAGTAATGTGTTAAGAAAGTTGGACAATAACAAAGTAACAATATCGAGGAGCTTGAAAGTTTAAAGCTCACTCGGCAAGCTCGAGCCAATTAAAAACTGGCAACAACAAAGTAATAATCTCGAGGTACTTGAAACTATGGAGATCGAACAGTTTAAAATTGGACAATATCCATGCAACAAACTCAACCAACTTGGAACTGTAAGATCGATTAGTTTTTGGGAAGATTTTGAAGTACCCATGTAACACACCGAATTTTAATTATATTTTCATATGAGGTAAATTTAAGGTTGGGTATTTAGCAAATGAATAGTTCATGTCTGGCCCTATTGTCACACTAAAGTCCAAAAGTTGAAGTGACAAAGACGACCCACTTATTTACATAAATGACTTATTTTGCTTATGTATACTTTGTAGAATTTATCGCAAGTTATTTGGGTTGAATATTTAAGTATCTCGGATGTTGATAAAAATGTATCGATATTATACTCATTTTGTAGCTCGTGCTAAATAACATAAATTGGCTCAAGAAGAAATAATTTTGGACTAGTCATATTCGAGTTATTTTGATAGAAAGAAAAGTAATCTAAATCCTATATTTTATTAATAAAAATAATAATAATATGTGTGTGTGAAATAATAAATTGAAACGTCACTTCAAATACGTTTCTTAGAAGAGAAATTCTAAACGTACCCGGAGTTTTACACTCAGGGTTACCCACCCCTCACATAAGTGAGGGGCCCACCACTGACCCACCTTGAATTAAAAAATTATGCCCCCCTATTGTGAGGGGGGCAGTGGGGCCGGGTAAACCCCCAGGTACGAATAGCACGACCCTTCTTAGAATTTGAAAACCATAAATCATACATTTTTATATTATAAATTCATTTAATTAATTTTTTTACTCAACACTTAACCGTCCCATGATTGATTGGAATGTCTACCATGATTGATTTGAAATAAAGAATAAATTAATTAATCTGTTGAATTTTCAGACCTAATGTTTGGGCGTTTGAATTTCTAATTATACTGGTAAATTGATACAAGTGGATATCACTACTATATAAAAAAGCCAATTCTGGAGGTACTGTAGATACAACAGTAACCAATGAGAAGTTATTGTTCATTTTCCCAGTTTTCACACCTCCAATCCTCCAATTTTATACGTTTTATATCCATTTCCACATCATTTTTTTCCTGCTATAAAAACGACATCGTACCTTAAATAGTTAGGTATTTATTCCCTACATTATTATTTCTTCTCATTTATAAACCCAAATATTTTGAATGACAGAGCAAAGAGAAAATGTTTATTCAGAGCAGCCTTTCGAAATATTGTTTAATTCATGAGTAGGGAAAAGTTAAAGATATGAATTGAAACATCTTAATTGTTATTTAAAAGAAAAAAAAACGGTGCAGAGACACCGTGTTCGTGTCTCCGCGCAATGACAGAGCCAAAAGAAAATTGTTCACAGAACATGAGCAACCTTTCGAAATATTGTTTAATTCATGAGTAGGGAAAAAATGAATTGAAAAAGCTTAATTGTTATTTAAAAGAAAAAAAAAAGGGGCGTGATCTTCGCGGCGGGAAATTTTTTTTAAAAAACAATGCTAACAATTAAGATTTTTTTTCCTTTTTGTTATGGGTTTATGCCAACGGAGCTGACTTTTTTTTTAAACATAGCAAAAAGATAAAAAAGGAAAAAAATCTTATTTTTTTGCCAAAAAACGAACATTTCATTAAAAAACACAACTTCGTTCCATACATACACAAAAATCAGATTTTTTTGGGAGGCGTAGCCTTCGACTCCCGCGACCTGACCGGTCGGTGGATCCCATGTCATGGGCGTTGGCTTTGAACCCCCATGAGGGGCACTGCCCCTATGACCTGACTGGGCAAGTTGATCCCCACCTTTCAGGGCCTTACCCCCGAGCCCTCGCTGTCATTTCAAAGCGGCAGAACATTTGCATAACAACAATAAACAAATAATAAATTATGAAAAATTTGTTAATTTTTGCTACTTCATCTGATCTATCACACACGCGCGCGCGCGCACACACACACACATATAAACACAGTTAGTGTTTTCGTTGATTGACATTTCATTTGGGTTTAAATGTTTAAAAAAATATTGAATTTTTTACCCAATTTAGGCCTTTGTTTATTTATTTACTTTTCTTGGAGATAAAGAGAAAAGAAAATTAAATTCAAAACTCGTTCAAACATAAAACAATCTCTACAATTAATGAATATATACAAATATTGCATCTTGTCCTTCTGTTTTGGAACAAATTTTCAATTTGTCTTCCATTGCAGAGAAGATAAAATCAAATTCTTTATAATAGAAACAGAGGTTATGAACCTCTTTTTACAACCTCTTTGCTATACATTTTCATTTCTTGATGCAAATCTTATTATTTAATGAATCAAATATTTATTACTCATGTAAACCTGCAATCTTTATGTATATCAAACATTTGACGTTTTTCACTTTTATTTTTGGTGAGTTTCTCTGTGTAATAATATCAACTTTTGAAATAATCACCTTAATAATTGGAGTATTAGTAAGGCAATAATACGCTGCCAAGACTTTGAATAATCTAATAAATTTTAAATATTTTTTTTTTGAATATCTAGAATTTCTACACTAATAAAAACACAACAAATACAAAATTCGTGCAATGCACGTATCAACTACTAGTTATATATATAAAATGTGTGAGTAGTGTTTTTTTCCCTTTACCTATAATTTTTACATGTTAACACGCACTTATTTTATTTTATTTCATCAACCACATTCAAAATTTCACAAATTGAGCTTTGTTCTTTTACAAATATTCTGTCCAGTTTTAATTATCGTCTCAAGGAATATTTTCAGAATTTTTGATATCAGTTGAGGTAAGAATACATAGTGCAAAAGTGGTAAATTCTTAATTTTTTTTATATTTATATAAATCTTTGGCATGAAATGCTTAAGGTATTTGGGTCGATTTTTATGTTAAATCCTTTGGGATGGACCGTTAAGTCAATATGTTAAATCCTACGGGATATGAGAATACTTAAGAAATTCCTTGAACTATTGGATATCGCGATTAGTTTGCTCTAAATCTAATAATGTCGGTATGTTATGTCATGTCATTTTATATGTATATCATGTTAATAAGAATATGCACATGTTTTTACTGGGTGTTTTCAAAATATGCACTCTTACACCTTTCAGATTACAACGGGTCGTGTGGATGTGTGGAAGATTGACCAAGTGATACTCGTGGGTAGTGGCGGACCTAGCATCGAAGTTCAACCCGAGCGGATGTTGACGGGTGAACGTCGCCAATCAGCGATCGTAAGAGCGAAGTCATTTATTAATATTTATAATTATCGTCTCAAGGAATATTTTTAGAATTTTTGATATCAGTTGAGGTAAGAATACATAGTGCAAAAGTGGTAAATTCTTATTTTTTTTATATTTATATAAATCTTTGGCATGAAATGCTTAAGGTATTTGGGTCGATTTCTATGTTAAATCCTTTGGGATGGACCGTTAAGTCAATATGTTAAATCCTACGGGATATGAGAATACTTAAGAAATTCCTTGAACTATTGGATATCGCGACTAGTTTGCTCTAAATCTAATAATGTCGGTATGTTATGTCATGTCATTTTATAAGTATATCATGTTAATAAGAATATGCACATATTTTTACTGGGTGTTTTCAAAATACGCACTCTTACAATAACCTTTCAGATTACAACGGGTCGTGTGGATGTGTGGAAGATTGACCAAGTGATACTCGTGGGTAGTGGCGGACCTAGCATCGAAGTTCAACCCGGGCGGATGTTGACGGGTGAACGTCGACAATCAGCGATCGTAAGAGCGAAGTCATTTATTAATATTTAATTATATAATATTAAAAATTATTCAATATATATGTAAACGCACTAAAACGTAAAAATTATATATATATGAAAACGTACTTCAATAAACCCAAAATAATAAATAAATGCGCAATACAACTTACTTTGTAACTGTGATATTAGACAACGGTATTCTACAGAATCCCATATTTTGAAAACGTCACAATATTGTCTCATTCTTGATTTTTCCAAAAATCTCTTTCTCCATGCAATATTGCCTCATTCTCAATTTTTTTTAGAAAAAATCGTTCCATAATTTACAATTGCAAGTGTGCAACATATATCAATGAACTCGTTTCTCATAATCTCATACAACTAATTTCTCATTTCAAATCAAAATCGGTGAACTGAAAGTGAATCATGCCAACATTTATAAATCCAATTCCATATCCACATTTCCAATTCCAATTCCAAATTTTCAAGTCCCCCAATTCCAAATTTACAATGGGTAAAGAAACGTAGAACTATTTCTTGTTTCATGTGAAAACATGCATCTTCTTTTGAGTTAAGAAGTCTTAATGATTTTTTCTTCCTTCCTAGTTTATTATTTTCTAATTGGAGTCGTAATTTATTAAAGAATAATCGAAGATTTTTGAAAAAAGGGTTCCAATTCATAAATCATATGTGAAACAACACTAAAAACTATCATAAATCATGATTTTATAACTCGTAGATAGAAAATAACACCAAACAAAAATGAAAATAGAAAACTCACGGGCACGTTGACGTAAAGTGAGGAAGTCAGCTCAAGAAGCTGGGCTTGTTCACAGGTACGATTGGCGTCTGGCGGTCATCGATCGTTGGTGGTGATGATTCACCGGCTGTCGGTAGAGACGCGAACAGGACAGGAGAAAATCCAAATCACCGGTAGGAACCAAAATTTTAATTGAATTGGGGGGAAATGGGTTGGGCACTTGGGCTACAGCTATATATAATTAAGGATTGGGCCGCCAAACAAATGGCCCAACACAATTACAAAATAAAAAAGGCCGTCCATTTTCAAATGGCCCAATTAAAAAAAAAATAAACATGGGCTGGGCGGCTGGGCCGCAAGTACAACAGCCCAAATCAAAACAAAACAAAAACAAAAGTGAAGAGGAAGAAGAAGAACCAGAGAAATTTCCAAAAAACCAAGCACGCCGATCGTCTCAGTCTTCTTCCCAGAGGCTAGAATTGTTCCGGCAGAGCCTAACACGCGCGGCCGTGCCCCATGGCAGGGTGCTGGGCCCACTACTGCTCATGGGTTCGCCAAGTAAAAAATAAAAAAATTAGAAATGATTATTGCAAAATTTTATTTTAAGAATAAATTTTACGTTAATTTCCGTGCATGTTATTTTAGTAGTTTTGGTGTTCGAATCTTGATATCCCATGTTGGATTAAATTTGACAAATTTAACATTTTCGTATTTAAGATTTAATTATATATGTAATTTCTTGTTTAAATTGTTGAATTTAAAATTTATCGATCAAATCACAATATTTATATTATATTGTTAAATTCAGAATAAACTAGATAAGAAAGATTTTGGTAACACTTCAAATCCAATTTTTTAATAAAAAAATATATGTAGTGGATTTGGTGCATTACACTTGGTATCAGAGATGATGTGTTTTTCTGTAGACTTAAATAGAATTATATATATCTTTTCTTTGTTATATAAATGTGTAAAGGAAATTTTTTAGCACTAATTCCTGAATTTTATTGTGTTCTGTTTGAATCATAACGCTAGATAAAAAATTTCCTTTTGAACAGTGACAAAAAAAATGGTCGTGACCGATTCTAAATTTTTTTTTTTTTGGAGAAAGAACAATGCATTGAAAGGAAACCCTTTAGAGCCTAAACCTACTATTCTTGCAGATTCTTTCCTTTATATAGTTTAAACACCAAAGAAATGAACAACTGATATGGTGAATTCCATGCTGAACATAATGCAACAGGGAATGATAATAAAACTATATAATATAATAGTTAAAACAATGACTCATATCCCACTCTTAAACCACCAAGACTGGCATGTTGATGGTTTTATGGTTTTTGACTTGTGATAAGTGATAACTGTTTTTAAATCTTATTTATTTATTTTTTCCATATTTGCCCTATCCTTTTTCCAAAGGTTAACCCTGCTTCCCTTTTTTAGTTTGTAGTGGGGGATGTCTTGTAGACCATGAGTAATATATACCATAGATGAGGCGTGTTTTAGTTCGTAGGGTTAAGGTCTGTGTTGGCCGATTCTATATTCCAATCGAATACAGTGTAATTAAGTTTGTAGTTCTTGTTTCCTTTAAATAGCTCGATCCACGAAGATAGATGTATATCAAAATTTAAGCCTTTTGTTATATTTAAGGTTGTCTGAAAAAAAGTGTCAACTTGCTCTTTTATTTTGTTCTATACATTATGAGATTTTTATTAAACGAGTATTAAAATAAGACCCATGACATTTAGCGCTTGTCACTCTAGTACCGTCCGATGAACCCAAGGTATGGATGAAATATTATGTTTCATTTTATTTTCAAACATGATTTATGAATCATTTAAGCTTGAATTTATGAAATGTTCATGATGTTTAGAGTGATATATGCCATGCATGTTATTAATTTGTTTTAATATAGAAGAAGGCATGGTGATTAGCCATTATATTAAAACCCCAAGAGCATAACGTACACTATGATATCACTAACAAAGATAAAATATAATTGGACACTTATGTGACATACATTGGTAGAACTTATGAGACCGCTAGAGCAGAGTTGAACCGTATGTTCATCATGCAGTCCTATTAGAAATACGTGAGTGACCCGATTCGTTCGCTTGCTGGACACGTGCAAGACATCTATGAGAGATGTATGGTAGCTGTGAATGTAGGATTGAAGATCACGCATATTGAGGTTGTGAATAACCTCATACACTCACTTTCACCTCAGTGGAGAGACATGAGAGTTATGGTTAGGGATGAGATGGTAGAAGGTAACCTCATACACTCACTTTCACTCAACCGGAGATAGTAATGGGCCCAAGCCAGAACATTAATTTGAATTGGACCCAGAGGAGGATCCCGAATGGGAGCATGAGGATGACTTTGGTTGGAGTTAGAGAATGATCACGAGTATAAACCTTAGCCACTGGTTGAGATAGATATAGAGTCCGGGCCTAAGGCTGAAGACTCCTCCGGAGATTAAGCTCCGCCAATGAAGATTCACGGGATTCATAGGAATTAGAAACTTAGATTATATTCCTATGTTCTGTGATGTTTTTCCTTTATGTTATTGGAACTTAAAGTTATCGAAATATTATATATCCTAATTTCAAGGAGTATTATTAATAAGATTCGCATATCCCTTTGAACATATTGAACTATTGTGTTACCCAATATTTCTAAGACAAAAATTTAATTTTTGTTGATTCAAAAGAAATAGAAGGACAACAAGACCAAAGAAATATATTACTTGATGAGTATGGAAGAAAGTTTGAACAACATTCTAGGTATGCTACGCACCTTGTGGACACCGAGCCAAGGAAGGCTAGAAGGTTCAAACTAGGATTACATCCAAAAATTGGAGGAATCATGACATCTCACCATACGACTACCTATAGTGAAATGCTTCAGCAGGCTAAGATAATTCTGATCGTTTAGAAATGGATCGGATGGCTGAGAACAGTAATGAACCTTATGGGAAATGAAAGCGGAATGGATCTAATAAAGGAAAGAATTTGGGTAATTTAAGAAAGTCAATATAGGATCGAGATCAGGATCAGGATCAGGATCAAACAAACCAAATAAAGTTACTCCACGATGCCCTACATGCCACAAGGCCCATGGTGGAGATTGCTTGTTTGGAAAAAAATGTATGCTATCGATGTAGCCATGAAGGGCATTTTGTCCTAGACTGCAAGGTATACCCACCTAAGAAAGACTATGACCAGGGTAAGAAAGTGAAAGCCGAAGTTTTTGCTTTAACCCAGGGAGAAGCAACAAAGGATCCAAATGTAATGGCAAGTATTCCATCAATATCTGAAGTACCTGCATATGTTCTTGTAGACTCAAGAGCTACTCATTCATTTATATCTACTGCATTTATTGCTAAATCATGTACTGCATGTGAAAAATCCGATAGTGTACTAGAAATTTCCATCCCATCCGGTAGAATTTTGAACACCAATCAGATCGCTAGGGTAGTAAAATTAGAAATGATGGAAAAGAATTTATAGCTAATCTATACCTCCTAGACATGAAATACTCCGATGTTATTCTAGGAATGAACTAGTTGGAAAACAACCATGCAACTATTCGATGTTTCAAAAAGAAGTAATTTTTCAAAAGAGTGGAGAGGAAGAGTTTCGATTTTTCTATGTATGAGTTAAGTCTTTACCTCGTCTCGTGTTAGCTATGAAGGCAGTAAAGATGTTAAAGAAAAGATCTTGTCAGGGATTTCTAGTGAGTATATATGGAACTCAGCAATCGGAGCTCACTATTGGTAATGTAACGATTGTACGAGATTTCATTGATGTATTCCCTTCCCTGATGACTTACCTGACGCACCACCTGATAGGCAATTGGAGTTCACAATTGACCTTGTACTTTAAGAAACTTTAGTGTCTAAAGCTCCATGTAGGATATCACCAAAAGAACTACAAGAATTAAATATACGGTTACAGGAATTATTGGATAAAGGTTACATCCGACCAAGTATATCTCCTTGGGGTACACCGGTTTTGTTTGTGAATAAAAAAGATAGATCGATGAGGTTGTACATTGATTATAGGGAATTGAACCGGTTGACTATCAAGAACAAATATCCCATTCCTCGGATTGAATACCTCTTTAATCAACTGAATGATGCAATAGTATTTTCCAAGATTGACTTGAGGTCATGCTATCATCAGTTGAAAGTAAAAGCAGATGACATTTCAAAGACGACATTTAGAACTCGCTATGGTCATTACGAGTTCACAGTAATGCTCTTTGGTGTAACAAATGCTCATGCAATATTTATGGAATTGATGAATAGAGTATTTCATCATAATTTAGATCAATTTGTCATTGTCTTCATCGATGACATTTTAGTGTATTCAAAGAATAAAAATCAACATGAAGAACAACTCAAATAGTATTGGAGACACTACGAAGGGAGAAATTGTATGCCAAATTAAAAAAATGTGAATTTTGGATTGATTGTATAGTTTTCCTTGCCCATATGGTTACAACACAAGGAATTGGAGTAGACCCTACTAAAGTTGAAGCGATAACCAATTGGTCTAGACCAACGAATGTAGGTGAAGTTCGTATTTTCTTGGGACTAGCCGGTTATTATCGGGGATTCATTGAGGGATTTTTCAAAATAGCTGGGCCGATGAACCAACTAACCAGAAAAGGCGTAAAACTTCAATGGACTGAGAAGTGTAAGGAGAGTTTTCAAGAACTAAACAAAAATTGATCACAGCTCCAGTAAGAGGGTTCAGATGGATTCGTTATATACAGTGATGCAT
>CAIGRF010071736.1:8834-20302 GCA_903798235.1 Fraxinus ornus | reverse complement strand
AGTGATTCAGCTTGTATGTTGGAAATTTCCCCTAATTTCAAGGGATCGTACATATTGATAAGTAATTGGTCAATCTAGATAGTTGTTGCACGAAATGAGACTGTTGCTTAAGCAATTCAGAAGGTCTTTATATCTTTATGAACACAATCACTTGATATTTTTTTTAGTTATGACGCCTGTCTTTAATGCTTTTACAGGAGTATGAACATGCTTACTAATGTTCTTGAGTCGAGGCCGTTGACATGTCAAAGGATTTTCTTCTAACGAGAAGGCAGGTGATTGCTGAAGAATTAGAGTGTGAATTATCAAGACTGCACAACACAAAATCTGGCCAGTGGAGCATGAGATTTAGCCGGTCTTCCCCCACCACCAAGGCAGTTGCATCAAGTAGAACATGCCAAGAGTTACGGTGGGCTTCCGAAATCCAATGCACAGAGTATCGAGTCCCATTCATTTCTGCCGGGTAAGAAAATAGTCCTTTTGGAGCGTGTTTGCATTTTCTTCTAAAGTATTGGCTGAGTTGTGATCCTTTAATCCTCAAATCCAACCAAGATTCTGGTGCAGGAATCACTCTTGATTCTTTGTAGCCCGCAAATTCCCTTACATAATCAGTATCTTCCCTGATTACAGTCAAATAGAAGTTCCCCTTGAAGAACGGGTAGCTCTCTCCAACTAACATCATTGCATCCTTGTTGTTTTGAGTGAAAAGAACAAGATACTCCTCGTCTGATAGTCCAAAGTGGTTTAGAACTTTGTTTCGAGCTTGAATTTCAGGGATCGAGACGAAGCTCCCATGGAAGGAGGATTTCTTTGTGAGGATGTTAAGCAGTCGAGACGGCTCCAACTGTGTTCTCTCGAGATCTGGAAGGCTAATTACAGAGGACAGCCCAAATGATTCTCTTGGAACACCACGGGGTGATTTTCTCTTGTCATCCGGTTGGGGCACCAAGAGCTTTTCTTTGATGCAAAGATCGTATGGATCCGTCTTTTCTCCTCCTTCTACAAGGGCGTTCGAGTACTCTGGGTATTTTGCTAAAACATATTGTTCCACGTATTGCTTTTCTGTTGGGGTTATGGGTCCTGACCATCTAAGATCAAGGCCATGGAGTGTTGATATAGCTTCTGCTACTATGTGAGCAGGAATCACCGTTTTAGCCTTCTGTTTCATTTCAAACAATTCAAAAAATAAAGAGAAACGAAATTAGATACAGTCTTTCTTTTTCCCAGGAAATATATGAAACACTTGGGAATTTGGCTTTTACCTTAATAATCATGCTGTTTGGTCTGCCATTTTCTGTCGGAGATTTTGGTACAGGACTTCGTAAAGATTTTCTCATATCAGCCTCCTTCGTCCCTTGATTCATCTGTTATGAGAAAACTTTCAGATTTTCAAAATTTATGCTCATTAAATTTCTTTAAGATACTAACCGTATAGAAGATGATGAAAACTGTGTTTATACCTTCATTCCTGATGATATCATTACATGTTTCTCAGTGCTCTTTCCCATATTCTTGATGTTTCTGACTATTCATAAGCTGGTGGATAGGCTTTAAGGTTGTAAGAAAAACTTTGAAGATTTCAAATAGAAGCAGAATAGGATTCAATATTATTGTGGGTTGGTATACTGCGAGAATGAAGAACAGAATAGACCTGGCCAAACCTAACAAGAATCCATTGTTTTGTTCAGGTAAAGTGCCAAGAAATTGTTGTTTGTTGATGGGAACTATAGATTTCTCTGTGTTTTAGGTCAATGAATATAGATTTAGATGTTAAACGCGTTTGAAATAGAGGATTGTGGGAATATTTTAACAGATCTTAAGTAAAATATTAGACATTAGAAGGTTACAACTGTATTAATTCAAGTTTAGACTGAAGGGTTTGGTTTAAAATCTCAAGTAGAAAGCGACCGGTGGAAGACTTTTGGTTCGACAGACTTTGTGCCGTGTTTGATGTGCAGAACTAGACAGGGTTGGACAGACTTTATGCTGTGTTTGATGCGCAGAACTAGACATGGTTGGATAAAATAATGGACATATAATTTATGCCGTACTTGATGTGCTGAGCTAGACAATGTTGGATAGAATAATGGACAATTTATTTTATTTTATTTTTATCATTTTTCTTCCTTTCTCAATTCATTCTATCGAGTCGAGCATATCAAGCATACATTTTATCCTTGTGCCTTTCTTTCTTCATCCTATTTCAAACATGTAAGGTTGACACCAGACAAGGGGGCATATTCCCGGCAGACAAAATATGAAGTGTGAGATCAGTATCAAGAAAGTACAGCTTATTTACTTAATTTTTAATTATGAAAGAACAACTTAATAAATAAGAAAAGACTAGTTCAATGATAGCAAAAGCCTTTGATCACTTCTAATTATTTTGTTACTTCTTGTCATTAGATTGCAATGAAGCTTCTGAGAAGCACAGTTTTGGCAATTTATTTATTACATAGACGACGATAAAATCTAAGACTCGTGTGGAGGAGGCAGAGATTCTTTATATGAAAGAAAGACAAAAATTAAAACAAAGTTCGCTTTCGATTACAGTTGAGAACTTGTCGTGAAAAATAAATTCAAACAAGTTAAAATCTCCGTTAAATTTGTTATATAATCGTATAATTGATCAAGACATAATTAAAATTGCCCTGTTTGAAAAGCCTGTCCCTAATTTCTACATATGCCCCGTTCTTCTTTTCTTCTGTAGAAAAAACTTCAAAATTTAATTAGTATTTGTCTCATTAATTCATTCTTTTTTTTTTTTTTTTGTTTTCCCTCGTGTTGAAGTTCTCTTTCATTTGTAACTTTCTGTGAAGCTTCATTGGAAATGGATTGTAAATTTATATATATATTTTTTTATATAACAAGACTAAAAATAGTGTTTAACTACATTTCTCGTATAATCTACGTAACAACTTGCATGTACAACACAAGAAAAGCATATTTCTTCCATGTGATGAACGTTACAAAGTCCTTATTCGGGATTGAGACCAATTAAAATTTGAAATATTGTTTTATACAAATAACGAATAACAAAAACTCGGGGCATGTATGATAGAAACTATTGGGCAATTGTCCAATAGACGAAATTTTATCATAATCTTTAATTTTATTCAGTACGACAAGCTATACATGCTGTTGGAAAACACTAATGAAGCATGAAAAAGAAATATTTAGCGGGACCAATGTCAAGATAATTAAAGAAAACACAACTATAAGGTAACATTTCACTGGAAACAAGATCTGCACAAGACGACCTAAATCAGAATAACTACACATAACTTTTACACAAGAAGAGACTAAGTCATGACAGCAAAGCCAATATCCATGGATTTCTGTAGTTAATTACATTCATAGTTTTAAACAGAAATTCCATGCAACATTGTCAAGTCAGTGACCTTTCCATTGTGCCACTCCATATTCAAGTGTTAGCATGAAATTGTTTCAACTGCAAGAAACGAGGGAGAAGCAATGGTTAACGTCTCCATCTTTAATATGTCGATCCAGTCAGTTGTACTAAAAGAAAGATGATAAAACGAGCGCAGACAAATTGGTGGGCAATGAACAGATCCTACATAAATATCTTTGAGATAACGTAATGCATGTTTAGCAAATCTTAAATTATAATTTAAGTCAATCAAACATAATTTTCATCCACACATTCCATAGCCATAGGGCCCACAACTTATAAGACCATAATCTATATTTGGCTAATGTTTATAAATGGTCAAATTATTTTTTATCCACACATTTCATGAGTTCCACAAGTACTACCTCAACTTATCTATGACTCATTTTTATACATTTATAGATTAAACGTTTTATAAACACTTTACAAACAGGCTTTTTTAAAAGCACTCCCAAACATACATAAAGATACAAGAAACATCAATGTTAGGTAAAGTATCTTTGAATATTCTAGGGATCATCAAGCTGATATAATGTTAATTTCGATCTTCCTCTTTACAAAAAAGGAAAGAAAAATCTCAGATGAAACTAATTTAAAGTAATTTAAGGAAATATTATTATATTTTCAGCAAATATGAACAGTTTACCTCTGGCTATGTTGCATGTCTCACACAAACTTTCGAGCCATTCAGGATTTTGGGTAATAAATTCATGCCAACCCTATACCAACTTGAGTATTTAAATTTTCCTTCACAGTTCTTCCATTTTTCACAATGGACCAAACCCCAAACCATCATGTCAAAACAAGTCATTTGAGGAAGTTACAGTGAGAAAATGAAACGTGATGCATGTTGATGGAGTAGAGTTGGACGGATGGAGGCTGAACAGGGGCTGCAGGGTGGTAGTAGAGACACGTGATGAGGATGCAACAAACAAGAAAAAGGTTGAGAACAAAGAACAATTGAGGAGAAAAGAAAGAGGAAGAGAGGAGAAAGAGAAGAAGAGGGAGACAATAGAGAGAAATTAGGGGGAGAATATCAAGTTTATTTTATTATTAAAGTTGTATATATTACAATGCACAAGCCCCTTTTACGAAAGGTTTCAAAAAATCTATTACGAGTAAGGAACATCTAATCAAATCCTATAGAATTTAGTAAATAAACATAATAAAATCTTATAAAATTTAGCCTTGTTTGGTCCCCATTATTTACAAAATACAATTTTCTCTTTATTTTCAACCACACATTATTCAATAAAATAATTTTACATGCAATCCAAAACTTTTCCAAAATTTTTTACCACACATTCTTCATCAAATCATTATTTTAAAATGCATTTTTGGTAAAAAAAAATGAAAAAAAAAATGGGGCTTAAACATGCTCTTAGTAAATAAACCCTTGTAACTTTTCCTAAAATAAGGATCTAAACCTAGAAAGTATGCCTATAATAATATTCTAGAATTTCCATCATTTATCCCCAACTGAAATTACTCAACTCCGGCGAGATAGACTAAAACTTCATACTCCAAAGGAGGTATATCTTTTGTCTTGACCCAAGTGTCTGTATTGAACTCTTGATAGCAACATATGATTGAACTCGTACACCAATGAGATGATCTTTTATATGAACCAAATACCGATAACAAACTCTGAAAAGTAGCATATGGTGCGATGCATCCACAAAAACATCAATAGACTTCACAGAATGAGGAGCACAAGAGTCATTAGGGTAGACTGGAATGCAGTAACAAATGATTGCATCAATGGTGGCTCAAATGTGTCCAAATAAGGAAACAATTATGCTATATTGAAAACAAAACTTTCATTGCAGTGTGATAACCAATCAAATAGATTAATTTCAAATGAATGATCCACAAACTTCTACTTTACATATTTAGGAGGCTATGCTATAGGTAAATCATCACTTGTTTCATGGTCAATTATGTTGAAACACTCATCCTCGCTATTAGAATATTCAAAAGACTCAACAATAAAAATCTAATTTTCTTCCTCATGATGAGGAGTAACACAACCAAACTTGGGAAGCGACTGTCGGGACTAGGGTGGGAGACTTAGCGTATGACACACTTGGCAAAGACAGAATGATATATAATCATAGATTGGCCAACCAATAAGCTTCATCTAAAGATTGGGGAGTAAGAATGTCGTCACACACATAATTTCAAAATTCAAACAATTGAGAAACCTAAAATGAGCTTCATAAATATCATAACTGTGCAATATTTCTTTGAAGCAGGCTAAAGATCCGCTAACTGTAGATGTACCTAACCATAGAGCAAAGAGAATTGATCTAGTTCAATAATACACATGGGTGTATTTATTACTTAATACTCGTTTCATCTTATAGTGACGGATGTTGACCTAGGCGATCAATTCATGCAAAGACGACTTCCAATAACACCTACTACACCCGTAAGTGACATTGGCATGACAAATATGACGGGAGTAGCTCAATTTATGAAAGTTAAAAGAACTTTTCAAGATTATCGAGTCAATCAAAAAATGATTTGGGACCAGCCACACAATCAAAATCCCATAGTCGTAACTTAACTCGCCTGGAAGGATAATGAATGTCTTCAACATAGTCCCTAGACCGAGAATAATTGTATTGATTAGGGGAAGGCACTATCGTTATGGTGTAGCTATAAGAGTTTTATATGAATTCATGGTATTATATGATATGTTTTAAAAATTGACAAGTCAAAGCACCGAAATAAAAACACTTTCCAACATATAAAAAACTAGTAGCACACGAGACTTAGAAAAGTCAAACGGTGTCCAAGTCATCATCTTGAAGCTAATTCAATTGAATTCTCCTACGCGACGAATTCAATTAACAAATCACGAGTCCTACAAGCAGTAGTCAATTTTTTTTAAATCTTTTTTTTTTTTCGTCTTTACTTTTTTATTTGAAAACTAAGGACAATAATGAAAGAACTAATTTAATTCAGAATTTTGCTTAATTGGTGGACACTCCCAATGAATGCAAGGAAAAAAAAAAAGAAGAATTAATTTCGGATGTGAATAGTAAATGATGAATAATTTTTTTAACTAACTAATAACAAGTAGCAAATACTCGAAAATAGCTAACTGTAGGTTTCATGTTCCACAGTTTCTCAAAGGGTGAAACGAATCCTAACCTCGGTTGAGGAAGTCTGTTGATCACAAAGGCTGCAGTCCTCATTGCTTCAGCCCAAAACCTTTCGGTACATTCTTTTCATGCAGCATACTTCGACAAATTTCTACAAGATGTCGGTTCTTTCTCTCTGCTACACCATTTTGTTGTGGTATGTTGACACAAGTGTATTAATGACGTATTCGGCATTCCCTTGGGAATTGAGAGAACTCGCTTGAGCTATATTCTCTCCCGTTGTCTATGCGCAAGCAACAGATCTTCTTTCCCACTTCTCCATCAGCTGAGCTCTTTATACTTTGAGAATGTGTCAAATTTTTCTTTCATAAAGAAAACCCACACATACTTAGAGAAGTCATCAATGAATGTCACCATATACCGCATACCACCAATTGATGGTTACTTGACCGGTCTGAACACAACAGAGTGAACTAACTATAATGGTTCTTTTGCTTTAAACTTCGATTCCCCGTATGGCAGTTGGTGTGCTTTACCATAATGACATCCCACATAGATCTTGTCTATTCACACGTCTAGTTGAGGAAGCCCCTTAAGCATTGACTTTTTCACCATCACACTTAGCTTAAAATAGCTAACGTGACCTAACCGCATGTGCCATAGAACTGCTGTCTCATTTTTTCGTGTCCTGTCTACATATGCAGATTCTGCTGATATCACAACTTACACTTAAGACTCCACACTCAAAATAAGAATACAAAGACTTATTTTTTGGAGGATGCCTAAACCAGATGCAAGGAAGGGTATTTATAGTCCTCTCTATGCAATCTACACCATACAAATATTAAATTGAGAAATAATCATTCTACAATTTTCTTTTAAAAATATCTTCCTTTCACATTTGTTGAGAAACTTCCATTGTCTTGGGTTTAGATAAATGTATTAGGCTTTTATTTTCCTTGAGCTGAAATAAAACAAATAGATTGGGCTTTCTAATGGCCTGAGGTTGATCTTCAACACTCCCCCCAACACCAGCCCTCACTATTTACACTGTGTCGAGTTGACAGCGAAACATTTCGAACTTGCCGTTGCTCAAACCTTTTGTGAACAAGTCCGCAACTTGATCATCTGTCTTGATTTACCTCATCTCAATTTCATCTTGCAGAACCTTTTCTGAGTTTTCTCTAATAAAATGATATTGCACTTCAACATGCTTAGTTCTTGCATGAAAGACCAGATTCTCTGCCAAACGAGCTGTCAACTGATTGTCACAGTACAACGGAACTGCATAATCTACTGGTTGATGTAGATTATTCATTAGCTGTATCAACCGTGTACTCTTTTGAGCTGCCATTGCCGCTGCTCGATACTCAACTTCAGTGGTTGATAATATACCGTTGGCTACCTCTTGCTACACCAAGAAATTGTTCCAGAACCAAGCTTAAACGCATACCCGGTTGTTGATCTCTTGGTGTCTTGATCTCCTGCATAGTTAACATCGCAGTAACCAACTAACTTGTAGTCTCCACCTTTCTTGTACAAAAGACCATAGTCAATTGTACTATTCACATATCTCAGTTCATCAAACTGCTTCCAAATGAGGCTTCTTTGGATTTTGCATGTACCGACTCATTACACTAACTGCATACGCCAGGTTGAGTTAAGGTTAAGTAGATCAAACTGCCTACCAATTGTTGATACATTGTCGCATCATCCAAATATTTTCCTTCATGTGCATGCATAGCATTTGGTTCCATCGGTGTCGAAATCGGCTTGTATTCAAGTATTCTGAACCTCTTCAACAAATCTTTGGAATATTTTTGCTGACAAAGAAATATTCCTTCTTGTGTGCGATTAACCTCTAGACTAAGGAAGTGCTTAGCTGTCCAAGTTCCTTCATCCGGAAACGGACTGATCAATTCTCCTTCGTCCGAAGAATTTCTGCTTCATCACCACCTGTTATGATTAAGTCATCCACGTACACTAGCACGATAGCTAGCTTTCCTTCATTGGCTTTGAGAAACAAGCTGGAATCTGCAGGTGTTACTGAATAACCAATTTGTGTTAGAAATTCAGCAATCTTACCATACCACGCCCTGGGTGCTTATTTCAATCCATAAGAGTGCTTTTCGCAGCTTACGCACATATTCAGGATGATCTTGGCTCTGAAAACCCATTGGTTGGATCATGTAGATCTCCCGATCCAACTCTCCATGAAGAAAAGCATCCTTCACATCCATCTGCCACAAATTCCAGTCTTTGTTGGCTCCAAGTGCAAGTAGGACTCGTATAGTTGTAAGTTTCGCCACTAGACTAAACGTTTCATCATAGTCTAGTCCATACTGTTGGGAGAAACCACGAGCTACCAATCATGCCTTAACCTCTCGATTGACCCATCTGGACGGCGCTTTATCTTGTAAACCCACTTGTAGGATATGGGTTTCACATCTCTTGGCTTTTGTACGAGATCCCAAGTCTGATTTTGTTGAATTGCATCCATCGATCTCTTCTTTTATAGTTGTTATCTACTCAGAACTCTGTGATGCTTCTTCGAACATCGCAAGCTCTATTACTTCTTCAACTATGGCTGCATTGGCGTATTTGGGATTTGGCCTTCGTGTTCTTGTTGACCTTCAGAGTTGAGATTGTGGAGTTGATTCTTCCGTTTCACTAGGCCCACCTTCTTAGTTTGGTTGTTGATACACACCAGTCTGCCAAGGATTCTGAGCCACTCTTTGTTCGACATCATCGACATTTGGATCTATGGCACAAGAAGGTTTCATCAGAAGAAGGTTTCAGGGTTACCAATTTTATTTTTCCAAGAGAAGGTGAAGTCTATAAATTGGGGGTCTTGTGCTCCAAGGCCAGACAATTCATGATCCTTTGGATTCTACATTAGGCTGTCCTTCGTTTACTTGAGCGGATATTCTTATGATTTACCAAATCCAACAATTGGAATTAGTCCCAATCCACCATATATTGGAAAAATGCCAAAAATATTGCTAGATTTTTCCAATCAGGACGATGAAGAGTCAGTTAGTTTAACACCACAAAAGATGCTGTTGAACTCAATCGACCAAATAGAGAAAGTAGAGATAGAGGAACTGCGTAAACTTAGAGGACTCCCTATGCTAGAAAGGCTAAGAGGAAAAAAGAGTTTGGACTTTAATGTCAATGAGCTAACCTAGACCGATTTATTTTAATGTCCCCAATCAAGGTTGAGATCACAAAGACTTGGGGATTTCTGAGAGAAGGAGAATGACAGACTCACAATGTATAATTGATCGTCTCTTGAATCAAAATTACAGTTGCATCAGAAGATATATCTGCTCCATTCTCCTATGTAGCATAATCTTTTGGATGTTCACATCTAGCTGAAACTCTTATCCAGGATTGTTAGTGGAAATTTACCATGGAGTGATCTGCTTAGAATACTCAATGAGGATTGAAAGTCAAAATTTTTTAGCTGTGGCTCATACAGTTACACGGGAATGAAGGATGGTTTTATACTGATTTAAATAAAAGGGTATTATTTCTGTTTTAGGAGGGAAAAAATCCGCATTGTCGAGCTTAGTTCTTGTGAAATTTCCAGAGGTCAATGAAAACTAAAAGTACTACCCAAAAAAGACGAAACTTTTAATGAAGAATAATAAAGATAAACAATATTTTTCATTCTCAAGCGAACAGATAAACAGTTAAAAAATGACTTTATCCCTGACATTAATATAAAATGGTAAATTAAACTCCAAATCGCACACCCCCACAGCCCACATTGTCAATTTCTACATTTTCCCAAAAAGAATGTGAAGAATTTTAGGAGAAATTACTAAAAACATACATGTATACTAACCAGATCCAAGTAAAGTTCTATTCTTTAAATAGGCAAAAATTTAAAGAAAGAGAGAGAGAATACGAGATTACCCTTGGCCGTCGAGGTTACCCTGGCCACTGCTGGCACCACCACCATTGCCGTAGGACCCGTCATCTGCACCAGTCTGCCACACAGACTGCCACGCCTGGGAGGGCGGCGGTGCCTGCATGTACACCCCAGGATCCACACCAGGCACAGCTGGCCTTCCCATCATCGGCTGCCCCATTGGCGGATAATAATAAGGTACCCCACTCGCAGCTGCCGGCGAGCCCACAATCCCTCCCAATGCCACAGCCTCGTCTTTGATCTCATCCCTTGGTACAATATCCACCAGAAAATCAAATATATCAGTGCGTGTGATTGCAGCCGCTATGTCGTTCTTCTGCATAGTACGACGCTTGTTCTCCTCAGCGTGGAGCCAGGATCGGATTGTGAGCTCGAGGATGAAGAGCTCACACGCCTTCGCGAAGAGGATCGGAGCCTCGGCAGAGATCATACGCACATCTTCATCAGCCTTCATGATCTTCTTAATGCGAGCCAAAGGCAACTGGTGGTTTTTAAAATCATTCACCTGCTCGATCTCCTGCCGCTGATAGTTCCAGAACATTTGGAGCTGCTGCTGTTGCTGCTGGAGGAGTTGGTGGTACGGTGTATGCGGTGGGTAAGCTGCCGGCTGTGTCGCCGCCATTTGCTGCGTGTTGTTTTCCATTTTTTGCGATTGAGGGAGAATTAACGAATCGCTCTCCAATGGGAGAAGAATGTGTGAATATATAGATAGTGATTATGCCAAGGCAGTATTTTTTAGTGCCAGTGGAATGTACTATCAAAACAGCAGATAATACAATTTTCTGTTGAATGGATGGTGTGGAAGTAGCTATTATAGAGGGGATAGATGGAATAGGTTACTATGTGGTGCTCGTACAGATACGTATGGTGTGTATTCTTTTTCCTTGGCCAATTCTTATGACCTTATCCACTATTCTTCATTTTCACTGGTAAAGGACTTAATGATAGTTAATATTACCAATGGTAAGTAAAGTTCGAGCAAAATTTCAAATTGGTCATTAAAGTTTTT
>CAIGRF010071689.1:38672-50045 GCA_903798235.1 Fraxinus ornus | reverse complement strand
ATTATAATAACCAATTGCAACATTCATTTATCAAAATGTTGCGAAAAACCCCTATAGCAACACTTAACTATCGAAAGTTGCAAAAGCTGTGTTGCAAAAGCTCATTTTTTGCGTAGTGCCAAATTATGTTTGAGGTTATCTACCAATAGAAGGAGAAGAATGATTACCAATGTTTCTAATTCCAATAATTTTTCCTATTGCATTATCTCCAAATGTGACATGATCCTCATCATTTACTTTGAAATTTGATAATAACATTATATCCCTAATCATGTGTCTTGAGCATTCACTATTCAAGAATTATTCACTCTTCATCTTCTTTGGTTCTTACAAATATTTCAATATTTTGATCTTTAGTACTCATACAAGTTTAGGTCATTGGTAGTTAATTTTAGTGAATTCTCGAGTCCACTTGATCTTACTTTCAAAGTGTAGCCTCTTTTTTGTTAGAGAATTATATGCAATATGTCTATCTTTATTGCAAAAGCTACCTGTAGTTTTTGAATGAGGGGTGTTTCAAGATTTGACAAACAGATTTTTAAAATATTTCTTTTGTTTTAAAAATTGTTTATATCAAATTCCTCATTTATCAAAAATAAACTTTTGATCACCAAGCATTAAATCAAAGTTTTTCTTACCTTGAGTAAATTTACAAATAATCTTAATTAAGTCTTCAACTTTTTCTTTCAAAAAAGAATTTTCTTTAATCAATAAGTCATAATCAACATTTTCCTTTTGAGTTTCTAAAATTTTCTTCATTTCATTTTTCAACAAGTAGTGCTTCTTTTTAAGAATATAGTGATTTAGAGCAAGCTTTTCAGATTCCTTAAGAATTTCATCACAGAAGGTAGATCATCATATGAACATTTTTCAATAAAGCTTATCTCATCTTCAATTGCCATGAAGTATATGTTGACAATTTCTTCTTGACTATCATTTCCATCATGATCATCATCGTCGTTTTCATCCCATGTTGCTTGAAGTGTCTTTTTCTTGATATTTCTCTTCTTGTTTGGGCATTCAGTTCTTTTGTAATCAGGTTTGTCACAATCATAGCAAATGATTTTCTTGCATCTTTCTTTACCCTTTTCTTCTTTCTTTTAGAATCTCCGATTATTTTGAAAATCTCTCCATTTTTTACAAGATTGAATCGAGTTGCTCATCACTCATATTTTCACTTGTAATTCCTTCTTCGATTGCTAATTTAAGAGTGATTTGGCGCTTAGGAGGCTCCTTCGATTCCTCTTTACTTTTCCTCATTTTTTCCTTAGTGTCGACATTGTTGAGCGCATATGTCATCAAAGTTTCATAAAGTTCTTCCAAAGGATATAAGTTGATATCTCTGATATTTTCTATCAACATCCTTAATGAACTCCAATCTTCTGATAGTGACCTGAACATTTTACTTATAAGTTCACCGTTAGTAAATTTTCGATCAAACCCTTTTGAGGCCATTAACAATATCGATGAAGCGAGTAATTATATGAGTGAATTGTCCAAATAGTCACTGTACTTTACGCAATGCTTCCAATGGGTCATTGAACTTTAAAAATCATTCAAGTCATCACTGAACTTTGCAAAAGTTTTCCATGAGGTCACTGAACTTTAAAAATCACCCTATTCATTAATAAACTTTGCAAAAGATTTCTACGAGATCACTAAACTTTACAAAAGGTTTCCTAGGAGATCATTGAATTAGTGACCCCTGGGAAACCTTTTGCAAAGTTTAGTGAAAAATTGGATGGTTTTTAAAGTTTAGTGACCACGTGGAAATCTTTTACAAAGTTCAGTGATGACTTTGGTGATTTTGAAAGTTCAGTGACCTCTGGAAACATGGCGTAAAGTTCAGTGACTATTTGGGCAATTCACTCGTAATTATATCAACAATAGGTTCATCTTGTTTCATGAAGAAGTTTTCAAATTCTTTAACCAAGAGATTAATTTTAGTTTCCTTTACTTTACTAGTGCCCAATATGAGTAACTTCCAATGCATGTCAAATGTCATATACGAAATCACACGTGCTAATACGATTAAATTCATTTATATCTAAGGCACAATAAAGTATATTTTTGGCTCTAGCATTCAAGAATAATTTTCTTTTATCATCTTCGTCATATTCCTCTCTAGATTTTGGAATGGATATCGGGTTCACCATCAACTTTAATAATTTTGGTAGGCACATAAGGACCATATTTAATAACTTCTCATATATTATAATCTATTGATTGAATGTAAATCATCATCTTAACTTTTCAATAATTATAATGTGTGTCATAAAAGAAAGGATGATGATTAGTAGAATGTCCCTCAAGATTTTGAACATTGTAGTTAGCCATTGCTCAAGATTATAGAATCTTAAGTTTAAAATGAGCAAATCGCTCTAATACCAATTGATAGTCCAAGAATGACTAACAAGGAGGGGGTGAATTGGTTATTAAAACTTTTTCGAAGAATTAATATAAATTCAATCAAGTAAAGATTAAATAGATAAATTGAAATAATAAGCGTAAATATAAATGCAATAAGTAAAAGGGAGAGGGGTTGCAAATGATATAATTATGGAGGTTCGATCCAAATTAATGATTTATGTCCTTCGTTACCAAGCTCTGTCGCACAAGCAAGGGCTTTTTACTATATTGATTGACTTATTGTCCAATCCAACCCTTTACAACGCTTCTGATAACTTACAAACAAGGAGCACCGATCCTTATACAATGTTGAGCTTCACGAGACCTCAACACGACCTACACTATTGAGCTTTACAGGACCTCAATATGACCCACACGGTGACTTACAACAAAGAGCATCAANAAAAGGGAGAGGGGTTGAAAATGATATAATTATGGAAGTTCGATCCAAATTAATGATCTATGTCCTTCTTTACCAAGCTCTGTCGCACGAGCAATGGCTTTTTTACTATATTGATTGACTTCTAGTCCAATCCAACTCTTTACAATGCTTCCGATGACTTACAAACAAGGAGCACCAACCCCTATACACTCAAGAATATCTCATTTAAATGCTCTCCAAAGTGTTATATTGAATGCAAAGTGAAATGATATTTATATCAATCAAAACGTCAAAATTTGAGACCAACCGAATAACCCATCTGAACATCCGCACACTGAACTAGACAACCTAACTAGCCATTGTTCGTTGAATTAAGAAAGGTTAAAAATTCGACCGTCGGATGAACTAGACATCTGCTTGGACAGTATTTTCTCGAATTTTTCTTTTTGGATTGTTTTGAAAATGTAGGCTTTTGAACGGCACTTTTACTTAATTTTTCAAGGTAAATGATACTTGTAAAATGTTTAAATATTAAGTTGAAATTCTTACCTTTTAAAAAATAATTTTATACAAGCAATTTTATGAAGTAATTTTTTGTGTGCATAAAAATTTATGTTTTGACCTTATAATGGTTCAATGGTAAGGATTAAGGCATTTTACATTTACATATAAATCTAAAACATCTAAATCTAATATCTTCGATCAATTTGACATGAATGCTTGATTTGTTCTTGTCTTTGATCGATTTGATGTAAATACTCGGCTTCCATCTCGATTTTCATTAATCGTCAATTGTGAGTCTTTTGGTAGCAATCTTTTTGTCTTCAATAGATTAACTTTGCAAGAATGGCTATGAAAACTCGAATTCAAATGTTAGAGATTAAAAATAATTTGTTTATTATAATCAAAACATGAGGTCAGCCATAGGTCATTATGGGAATACCTTATAGTCATTATTTTCAAATAAATGGGATCCTTTGAGGAAGTGCAGATGCTTTACCTTTCTAGCCGATCGAGCTCAAGCCAATATAAAAGGAACGCTTTTGGATACATTCACGGTGACTATGATGAAGCAATGGATTTTTGAACTTGGGGTACAATAGTAAACTTACCAAATCTTCATAAAATAGCAAGTTCAAAATTGAGAGAAAAAGAGATGATGCATTCCGTGTATGATAACAATAAGTATTATTAATGCGAATATAGTGTAGTTTTTTAACTTGTAATTTAAGTGAAGTTTTGGTTATCGTAGATAAAATCTGGAATGAATAAGTTTGGATGAAATTTTATTGAAGTTGTACAAAAATTGAGGAATTGGAGATCAAAATTATCAAGACTTGAACTTTTAGTCCAAATTAAATTTAAAAAAAATATATCTAAGTTTTGGGCCCACTTAGATTATAAGAACTAAAATAACTAAATAATTTTATATTACAAAAACTATTGACCAACGAATAAAATCAGGTTAATAGATACATATCAATAGAAAACTTAAGAATTTTGTTGCTTTTTAAGCACTATGTTGGAAAAAAAGGTTTTAAGTATAACATATTGAGATTGTCAAAGGAAATTCTCAATGTTATTACTTACTGGCAATATCATAGATTGGAGAGAATCGAGATATAGTTATGAGCTTATGGCTTATGACTTGATTTTTATTTTTCTTAAAAAAAAAAAGTAAACATGTAAGCGGGTTAGGTCGGTTTGGTTATCGAGCAGTTTGAGGTGCAAACCAATTAACTGTGTCAAACCGACTTGAGTTTGTTCGATTTGATTGGTTTGGTCATTTTTTCGATTTTTTGTCCAAACCTATTATAGATAATTATGTTTAAACTTCATCTTCAACATATACTTAGAGGAGAAAAAATAGATAAGAGTGGGAAAAATAATAAGAAACAAGGGCGGTGAGTGAAGGAGAAAGAGAGTTTAAATTTTGACTCATTTCATCTAATTGAACATCTACATTTAGATAGACCTCATCAAAATGTCTACTTTTTTCTTATCACGTCAACTAAACAAAGTGACTTAACTTGTATTGGATAGAAATTTTTCTAATACTAATGTTGTTTGATTCCCATTATTTCCAAAATGGGTTAATTTCACAAACGTCACTGACCTTATCTAAAAATTAAAAAACGGTCACTGAAATTTAAAACTTGCAGAAACGGTCACTGAAGTTTCATACGCTTTCACAAACGGTCAGTGAACTTACAATTAGGACGGTTATGATGTTAATTCAAACTTAAAGATCCAAAATACGTGGACATAGAAGTTTGAGGACCTCAAGTGCAAATTCTCTTGCAATTAAGGTCCAAACCCAAACAAAATCTTCACAATTCATGATCTGAAGAATCCTAGAAAAATAATGGCCGAGATTTGGGAGAAAATCATGCCCTATAGTCATATATGTTTACCCCCCCCCCCTTTTTTTTTATTATGTTGGTTGACGTCATTTTCAAAAATTGTAGGAGGACATAAATGGTCCGAGGGCATGGGAAGCTGCAAGAGCAAATGTGGAACCAACTAGGGTAATTACATATTTAATTTCTTGTTCTAAGGGTTGTCTAATTTTTGAATTCTATATCATTATTTATTTATGATGGATCGATGTTTAAAAATTACAATTTGGATAGCAATTTGCCTATTCAACCGACAATTGCTGCTGGAATTGACCAAGGTGTAGCATGGCATTTTCTTTCCCAACCTACTGAGAGTGCTAGACAAACAAAGTTTGATGGTTTGACGTCCTTCTTGCCAAAACCAAGAACCAATTTCAATAGGAAGAGATCTATACCTAAGCGAAGGCTAAGAGCTAATGGAAGTTCGAACTCGACGGCAACTCTTAACGAAGCATGGAACAACTTGATGACGAAATGACACCGGTTGAAGTCTATTATATGTTTTTTTATCAACGAACTCTATTTTTTTGGTGAAATGTGGAAGATTGTGAGTCGTTATATGTTATAAAGTTGTAATAACGTTTTATTATGGTGATTGTGAAGATTTTGTTTGGGTTTGAACCTTAATAACAAGAAATTTGCACTTGAGGTCCTCAAGTTTATATGTTCACGTGTTTTGATCCTTTAAGTTTGAATTAACATCATAACAATCCTAATAGTAAGTTCAGTGACCGTTTGTCAAAGCGCATAAAATTTCAGTGATTGCATCTACAAGTTTTAAACTTCAGTGATCGTTTTGTAATTTTTAGGTAAGTTCAGTGACCGTTTATGAAATTAACTATTTCCAAAGTACATTTTCTCTTTCTTATTTTCAATCACACAATTTTCAATAAACTAATATTACACGCAAAGTTAAAATCTTGCTTTATATTTTAACCACATATTTTCCATCAATCTAATATTAAAAATGCACTATTACCCAAAAATGGGGTTCAAACATGCATATTATCTATTTTGCTTATATGACAATTTTTTTATACAAACAATATTAATATTGGCGATGCTCTTACGATTAAGGATTTCGAAGTCTCTTTTATTCTAATGAATTTGCATTTCCATGCAAAAAATTGAATTAACAATTTGGCACCCTTTAATTTATTTTAAATTTTGTCACAGAATCATTTTCAACCACACATCCACATAATAAAATATTCTACATGTAAATCCAAATTTTTTTTTCTACTTTTTAACCATACGTTCTCATAAAAATACTATTCAAAACTCTAAAAAAAAAATGGTTTAATGGAAATCAAACAGGGATTTTTTTTTTTATTTTTTTTTTCATTTCTAGATAATCGTAGTTTTTAAAAGTGAAACAAACCAGCGAATAATAGTTTGTGTAAGGGTATTATATACACATTACAATTTTTATTATCTTCACCACATTATAATTGTAATTAGCGTCCTCAATTTATGTTTCAATTATTTTTTTAACTTTCAATTATTTAATACATCTATAATAATGATTGATGTTCAAATTTTTTGTTAGCATACTTTGAAATGAGAGGCAAGAATTTTGACGAACTTTTTGAAATTATTGTCTGTTTTTCTTATCCTAAAATATAAAGAGCGAATAAATTTTTTTATATTTAGTTGATATTTTGGACAAAATTTGTCATAAGAGATAAAATGTGCTAATTAATAGACGATTGATAATAAGAATTGGACGAAAAAGTTGGCGATACGAGTGCAAAAATGAACAAATATTGAAATTCTTTATTGCAAAATGTTGCAGTTAAAAAAAAAAAAATTGTGGTGTGAATACAATTAAACTTTATATAGTTTCAACATTATTTTTGCACAATTAAAAATGGTAGTGTGAACATAATTAAGCCTTATTACAATTATGTCTATTTTTTAAACATTAGAAATGAATATAAGTGTGACTATATTAATACCACAATTTCATTTATCGAATAACATTTTATTTACAATGAAAGTTTAAATCTTTACTTATTTTTATCATATCATTATCACCAATCTTCTATTAATTAGGATATGTTGTCCTTTATGACACATTGAATAATGTTCTTTGTACAATATTGAGTTACAACATTGGGTTACAAAATCTCACAAGGGAGGTGGGGCCCACTATTATTTTAATCGCGGGACCCACCTCCCTTGTGAGTGATTGTAACTCAATGTTGTAATCCAACATTGTACATGTAGTATTATTGATGACACATTTCGTCCAAACACTCTCACTAGAACGACCTAATAAGACTTATTTGTCCATCAAATATTTAAATAATCAAAATTGAAAGTTAGGTATAAGAAAAAGACAAAAATAAATTGAAGATAAAAACAAAAAAGAAAAATTTTAAACCTTCTTTACAATAAAATAATGGAAAGTAGGTAAATTTTTAAAATGATAATTAAATAGTTTGATCTTATCCATTTCTTCATGCCCATGTCACGTCACGTGATAAGCCCACAGTTCAATCCAGTACATTTCCACTATAAATATCAAGCCAATCCGCTCGGCACCATCCGTAGCAATAATTTCAGTAGATAGAGAGATAGTAGGAGAGGATGAAGAACGCAGGCAAGGGTTCAAAAGTGTATGCCAAGGGCGGTGGACAAGGTGTGAGAAAAGAGAGGAAATCAGGCTCCGGAATGAACGGATCGCCGAAGAAAGGTGGACACGGCGGCAGGTTCACTTGGGCCGGCGATGGCTATTCCTCGGCGGAACTTGGATCGTTCGAGAAGGAGGTTATTGATGCTAATGATCCAATCTTTGAAGAGCCTGAAGAAGCCGTAACCAATGAAGCTTAAATCTCGATCGACTTCCGTGACTGATTTTGCTTTATGAATTTGAGATCATCATGTAAATATTCTTCCACTTTGATCACTGCTAATTGCTGAATTGCGGTATTTAATAAAGTCGTGAAATTTGATACTTCGTTGAAATTATGGATATCTTCAATTCGTTGTGTTTTTTGTTTAGATTTACATGCTGGTTATTGGTGGATCATTTGTGATTAATTATGGGATCATTTTGCGTTAAATCGATCAAAATCAGGAGTAATTTATAAACACGAAACAATGCTGTCGATTTTTATTCTATTTTGTTTTATTTTTTAAAAAATAGAAATTTGAAATATGAACGTAGCAATCAATTATATAGAATTAGCTTTGGAACAATCGATCTAATTATTGAGTGATTCAGTGGCCTAAGATCTATGTATTGTGAACGGGAAATGGCATATGCAGAGAAGGGGAAAGAGACAAAGCTGAGGTGATTTTGGCTGAATTTAATAATAAATATTTTTTGCATTTTAATGTTATTTTTGCAGTCTTGTAAAAATAGTATAATTAGATAATTTTGTCATTATTACTGAAGGATTATGCCCCTATTGGTTTGGTAGGATTAAAATCAAATTTTAGTAGTTCAAAAGTTGAGGACCAATGAAATACATAGTTAGAGTTCGTTTGGTAGAGATTAAAATCGGATTAAAATTGAAAAATTATTCGTTACTGTTGATTTTTATTAGACGAGTGGGACCCAATAACAATTATATTTTCAATTTTAATTGGATATTCGGTACCGGGCTCTTAAAATTAACGTTGACTTTGATTTGAATTTTAATCATTACCAAATAGAAGGGGAAAGAGACAAATCTGAGGCATTTTGGCTGAATTTAATAATAAATATTTTATGCATTTTAATGTTATTTTTTCAAACTAGTTATTATAAATATTTTTGAAGTCTTGTAAAAATAGTATATTTAGATAATTGTCATTTTTACTGAATGATTATGTCCCTATTTGTTTGGTGGGTTAAAATCAGATTTTTAATAGATTTTGATAAAAAAAAATGATTAAATAGGTGATTAAAAAGTTGTGGACCAATGAAATATATGATTAAAATTAATTTTGACTTTGATTTGAATTAAAATCTGGATTTCAATCATTACCAAACAGAAGTTATACTGCTTGTATAAATTTTTTATTACAAAAAATTCGAATATTAATAAATTAATTTAAACCAAATTTTAAAACAAAGACAAGCTTACTAAGGGCATGTTTGAACCCCTTTTTTTTTGTTGTATAGAATGTATTTTGGAATAGTAGATTGATGGAGAATGTGTGGTTAAAGATGAAGGAAAACTTTTTGGGTTGTGTGTAATATTATTTTATTGAAAATGTGTGGTTGAGAAGAAGAGTTAAATATACGAAATTCGATCCTAACAATACCTAGAGGGGGTGAATAGGTATTTAATGCGAAATTAAAAACAATTATGAATTAAACAGCAACAAGTCACTTTTAGTTTTTATGTAGATGGTTAATCGTGCAAGTCAAATTATCCTATATTGAATTACCGTAGTTTGCAAATCATAAACAATAAAAATAAAGCAGTAAAGAACACAAGAATTGTTCACGAAGAAACCCAATTGGGAAAAACTCTGGGCACTTTGTCAGTCAATCCATGTGCTTCCCAACACCAATTCCAACTGCAATAACCAACGCTATCCTGAAACTCTGATATCTTGCAGCAACCCCTAACTTTGTAGAATCGCTTATCTCCTGTAGATCACGAAGAATAACCGGCTCTTCACAGACTGGAACTTTGTCGCCTTCATCGATCTTCAGCAACTCTAACAGATATGTAGGAAGTTTGGTTTTTGGTATTTGGATATTGAATTTCATGTTTTTCTGACTACCAAGAACGAATTTTAAAGAAACATGAAGGTTGAAAGTTTCAAGGATGAAAGAAAATTGACAGCACAATGTATGAATAGATCTCTCACAGATGAAACTCTCTCAATTAACAATCTTAAGAAAATCGTTCTATATGAGTTCTGGTATATATAGATATATCAAAAAATCAACGAGCCAAGAAAAAAACCTTTAAAATGCGAAATAAAAATTTCTCATATTAAGATGTCGCTCGAGCGAAGGGCCATCGACAGTCGAGCAACAGGGAGTCGCTCGAGCGAAGGAGGGGAAACGGTCTAACGACGATGTTTTTGCTTTTGTAGCTCGAGTCAACCCTTAGCGACAGTCCAACGAAAATCCGCGCTGTTTTCCTATTTGTTCCAAACTCAAAATCCTATAATCAACGTTTACACAAATTGCATATTACTCCTTGAACTTTAACAACATATCAATTTAAGTCCAAAATTTGTCAATTACAAAATCAACTAAAACCTAAAAAAGAGAGAGAGATGCATTTTGAGAAAAATTGGGATCAAATAAGGTCTAAGTGTGTTTTTGATACACATCGTGGGGAAACATACATTTTTTCAAGTGATGTGGTATAAAATATGTGGTTAAAAAATAAGGAAAATCTTTGAATTTGCGCGTAATATTATTTTGAGCCTGTTTGGTAACTATTAAAATCCGATTAAAATTGAAAATATGGTCGTTATTGGGTCTCACCCGTCTAATAAAAATAAAAAATAACGACTAGTTTTTCAATTTTAATTCGATTTTAATCTCTACCAAATAGGCTATTTTTGATAAATGTGTGGTTGAAAATGAGTAAAAGAAGAATGTTTTTTTTTTTTAAAGAATGTGGATCAAACATGGGCTAAACTCGAATTTTCATTAAAATATACAATCGAAGTCAACATGAACATGTTTTGTAGAAATTCTTAAAATTAACCCAGGCGGTACATTTGATCGAATGGGAAAACTAAGTTCATGTTTGACCCTATTAAAGTAAGAATTATTTTTCTCTCTTCTTATTAATCACACATTTTTCAATGAAATCATATTACACGTAAACATAAAAAAAATTCCTCTTAATTCTTCTCTCTTCTTATTAATCACACATTTTTCAATGAAATCATATTACACGTAAACATAAAAAAAATTCCTCTTTTTTTAATCACATTCTTCGAAAATTACTTTTCTCCTCATTATAATTTGGAAAAATGAAGTCCAAACAGGGACTAATATATTTATGATAAAGAAACTCAAAAAATTTCAAGAAAAACTCATGGGTTTTGTAATACGGTGTAATACCCCCAACCACGAAAGCTTAAGAGATTTGATAGGTACTACTCATACCAACAAGGTGCATATTCTTTTTCGGAAGCTCATCGTTAGAAACTCTACAATTAAGCGTGCTTGGCTTGGAGCAATTCCATGATGGGTGACCCCCTGAGAAGTTTTCT
>CAIGRF010071689.1:27152-37587 GCA_903798235.1 Fraxinus ornus | reverse complement strand
CAAATTATTATCTTATTAAAATGAAAAATATGACTGTTATCGATCACATCAACATTTAAATTCAAATTTTCTATCTCTTGTGTGGGCCTCAATAACGGTTATATTTTTCGTTCTCATTCTACAATAATTTGGCTCAAATATGGCCTTAATTCAAAAATATTAGAAAATATTCCATTTTATACATACATGAAAACTAAAGTTCCTTTTGGGGGCAACGCCCAAGCCCCCACAAGGGACGCTACCCCCTCGAACCCCGCGACCTGACCGGTCAGTTTGATACCCGTTGGGGGCGTAGCCCTCGAACCCCCACGAGGGGCGCTGCAATATTTAGGGTATTACTCCCAAATACTTGATGAGATTTTTTCTTCAATATTTGCATGACTTCTCAAAAATTGAACCGTAGCGTCTTTAATAGTTATCAGAAAATATTTTCATTTTTTTTCCATTAAACTTTCTTCCTTATTCAGTGTGTACTATAAAAATTTTGAAACGTTGGCAAGCTTAAAAATGATTAATATGGTTCCCATTAATTACTTCCTTATAACAATTTTTTGCTACCAAAAATTCTTCATTTAAATCTTACTAGAATATTATCATTATTAAATTTTACTAATTATTATATTAGTTAAAAACTTACGACGTCTCACAATACCATTAATATTTGATACGTTACTATTGCCTTAAAAATACTAAAACCCATACATTGTACAGGCATACGACTAGTATAGTTAAAAAGTGGTGAATTTATTATATAATATGTGATTGAAATTAAAACCTTTAACTGTTTATTATATATATATTTTATGTTTTGAGATAAATCATTTTATATTTTGAGATTATTACACGTACTTAATTTTTAATTTTTTTTAGAGTTCAATTATTATATTATTTTAATCTAATTAATTTTTTTCCAATCATCTATCCCTCCATAAATTAACATTATTCATCGTTAATTTTTTCCATTTTCATTTTTTTACAAATATTCCTCTCTACTATATACAAAAAAATAATCTGAAATAAATGTCAATACGTTTGCTTTGTTAATGTTTTTTTAAGTTGCAAAAGTATCTCAACTTAAAATGAAAGAAATTAAATTTTAGCATACAGAATAGCAATTAATATAAAAAAACATTTATAATTGTTTTAAGTTTTATTTATTTGCACAACACTTAAATTTCCCAATTTTGGATGGAGTTGGTGTGCGGGTGTCTAAATTAGTCTTCCTCAAGTTATACAATTTCTTTCTATTCCACTCAAACTTATGTCTTCGTCATTACTTAATAAATAACTTTGGAACGTAATTCGTTGATCACTTAACAATGAACATAATAAATCATCCATAACTGAGATGGAATATGCGTTACTCATTTTGCAGAATTTCCACGTCTAACAGAATTAGCACGATACCAATTTGTCTACTGCCATGTCATCAAAATGCCACTTTCATAATCTTTTTTTTTTTATATAAAATGAATTTAAAGACATTTTGAACGAAGATAAGGATCATTTCCAAGAGAAGCTTGTCACATATAAAAAATGGTCATGTACTACAATACGATGGTGAATAGGAGATTCTTTCGAATTAATGACTCCTACTGAAAAGAATTTTTCCTACAACATAAGAAGCTAGTTCAGAAAATCCTAATCCAAATTAGAAAGGGCATTTTGATGGCATGACAGTATGTAATGAAAAATGGGTTATGCTATGAGTATATAACCCATAACATAATGGACACAATTATGAAAAATGCATGAGAAATTGGCGCAACACTGTAACTGTTAGACACGTGTGAAATTTTGTCAATATAGTGAGACGAATTCCATGTCCGTGATAAATAGGTAATAAAGCTCATATTTTAGTGACTAATAAGTTACATTTCGAAGTTCCATTATTAAGTAGTAACAAGGATATAAGTTCAGTGACCATTGATGTATTTTACCTAAAACTTTAACTGCGAAGAACCAATTAAAAAAAATAAAAAATTACGACTTCACCACTCTATTCTTTCCTCACGTAGCCCAAAAGCTTCTCCTCAACTCCCATCGATCTCAATTCTCAATCCTTCCCCATACGCCAAATGAAAATGCAGAAATCAAATTCACGTTTCCCCTTAAACCATCTCCACTGAGCAATCAGCAATCTAAAAGTTCATCATAAAGAAGACATGGGCAATAAGATTGCGCGAACCACACAGTCATCGGCGTCGGAGTACTATTTGCACGATTTTCCGTCGTCGTACAACCTGGTGTTGAAGGAAGTATTGGGAAGGGGCCGGTTTCTTAAATCGATTCAGTGCAAGCACGACGAAGGTCTGGTGCTGGTTAAAGTCTACTTCAAGAGGGGTGATTTCATTGATTTGCAAGAGTACGAGCGAAGACTTGCCCGAATTCGGGACATATTCTCGAACCTTGATCACCCTCACGTTTGGCCCTTCCAGGTTTTTCCCGGTTCCTCTTTTCAATTTTGAATTCATATTTGACGAACGTTTGGCCATTCCAGGTTTTTCCCGCTTCCTCTTATCAATTTTTCGTCTGCTAGCAATTTATAATTGAATTCATATTTGATGAACACATTTGCGTGCTAATATCGTAAATTGATTTGCATGCTGCTTGTGGAAGTATTGCATATTTATTTTTGTAATTAGTTTTGTGTTACGTACTATTGAGAAGGAGACAAAAGTTGTTCAAATAAATTGCATGTTGCAACTTGCTAATCAGTAATTTGTTGTCAAAATATATTGGAGAAAGGGAGGAGAGGGGAGGGGGGTGGCCGACGGGAAGGGGAACGAACTTCATTCAGAATTTTTAGCTGGTTGTTTAGTCACTTTTTGTAATTGTCAATAAGATTCTGACTGCTAAACTAAAGAATCCATGCATAGGATTTTGGAGAAAGAATATTAATAGATTTTTATTTTTATTTTTTGCTCTGGAATATGCACTTCTGACTTCACTAAGCCCCTGTTTGACACACCTTCTTTCAAAACTCATTTTTAACCACACATTCTTCAAGAAAATAATATTTTACATCACATCAATAACTTACTTTTTAACCATATATTTCTCATAATATCACTATTTAAAATACATTCTTTCCTCAATAATATCCATCAAACACACTCAAAACTATTAGGAAGAATTTTGATCAAAGGTTCAGAAGCTCAAGAAAAGAGTAAAAAAGTCACCACCACAACCACAACCACAACCACCACCACCGACAACTATGTCTTATTCCCCATTAAATTGGAGTTAGCTACATGAATTCTTCTGTGTCATACGGTTGCATTCATTGCTAAATCTAGGAGGGATAAACCAACCAGATTTTCAATAAAAAAATGTCAAAGTTATGTACTATTTATTATTGTGGAAGAATTTAAAGTTACAAAGATCATTTTGTAGGGAGAAATAAATAAAAATATTATGATAACTTGGCATGCTTTTTGTTTTTCTTTCCAGCTTTCAGGCGAAAGTTGTAAAAATGCAGAGAGCCAAATTTTAATACTTCATATTATGAAATTTCACTTTAAAAATGGACTTGTATATTAAGGATGTTAAGTTTCAAAATATGACGTCCTCAAATATTATGAACTTGCTTTGTGTTTTGATTTCCTGGAAAATGGATAGCTGATCACTACTAACTATTTCTCAGTGTTATATATTGCCGTAAATGCTATTATCATTGGTTTGTTTTGCAGATTTGGCTTGAAACTGATAAAGCTGCTTATTTGTTGAGACAATACTTCTTTAACAATCTTCAAGATCGATTAAGCACTCGACCTTTTCTTAGTATAGTGGAAAAAAAATGGCTGGCTTTTCAGGTTCATGTCTTCCTTTCTTAAACATTTTTGATGCAGTAGCAGTTGGTATTGACATCTCATGACATCATGGTTTTGCAGTTGCTTTATGCAGTGAAACAGAGCCATGAGCATGGAGTTTGTCATGGTGAGATTTCCACACAGTGTTTGGTCTCTTATAATCAGCTTTCATGAGGAAACCTTCAAAATTATTGCAGGTGATATTAAATGTGAGAACGTGCTGGTCACTTCCTGGAACTGGCTTTATCTTGCTGATTTTGCATCATTTAAACCAACATATATTCCACATGATGATCCCTCAGATTTTTCCTTTTTCTTTGACACTGGTGGAAGAAGGCTCTGTTATCTTGCACCCGAGGTCTGTTTGCTCATGTTGTTTATTTAAATTCTGTATGGATAGATTATGGCTTCAAAAGGATGACGTTAATGTGATACTTTCCTTTAGTGGCTATATGCTGGGAAATATGATGCTGTATGCAACAATTTCCTTAGCACTTAGTGGGCACGTATTAGAATTGGGATATGGGGAAAGGTTAGGACAAAGTATTGCCAGATTTTTGCTGCAAATGGACAGCCCAATTCATGTTATGTTATCAAGTGGTGATCTTACAAGTTACACCTACATCTCAGCTCTATCATAATCATCTTACATCCTCCTTGAATCTAAGGTGATCTTTCTTCATGGGATTTGTTTTGAAAGTTGCCGTCTGGAACTTTATCCTCTTTAGATTAATTGATTTTCCTTCTAGATTCCATCATTTTTTTTTTTTGGGTCCAAAAAGATACATGAAAGTATTTTGTGGTTGATGAGAGAAGGAAACTATTTTTCTGTACTCTGAGATGTATCTCAATAGCTTTGTTATTTTGAGAAGAGGCTTGAATTCCTAGCTCATGTTGTAACTTTTGAGGTGTCATTGCCAGTTAAAATATCTGTTGAACATGAGTGCTTCGGGGATTACAAGTTTGTTATATGTACACGCACTTGTTGATATTGTATCAGTTACCATTATCATTTGATACATAGTGTCACCTCTTTTTTATATCCCTTTCCCTCATTCTATCGCTTGATATAGTATTAATTCATTTAGTTTTTATTTATTTATTTAGTTTGGATGGTCCCTTTTTTAAACCATCCTTTAGTTGAAGTGCAGTCACTAGTGTTGTCAAGTATCCTGTCTTTTGAGTGCCATTCTCAAAGTCCTCCAATAATGATGGAACTCATTGCCAAAGAAATAAGTTTATATCTTTTGCATGAGTATCTTTGAATTGTATATTCTGTACTTCATTATTTCTTCAAGACTTCACAATATTCTAGTTATGAATTTTAAAATGGGATATTAGAACATGGATTTGGAGCAAAAGCGTAAGATGGAGCAAGTCATTGTCTGGAGGTGCTTGGAGTGCAAATAATAAATTCAAATATTCATATATAGTTATCGAACTTTTTGAAAATAATATATTTGAAATACCTCCTTGAAGACGAGTAGACAAGTGGTATGGCCATAGTAGTAAAGAGGCTAAAGAATGTGGTTCTACATCTACTAAGAGATTTCATCTCCTTCCCCTTTTTCTGTATTTGAGAAATTTATTCCCACACTGAAATCAGTTTCGCGTTGTTCTAAAAAGTGATTGTTTCAAGTGTTTGCGATTGATTATTAACAAGAAGGGAACTTTTATAGAACAATGATTAGACCGATTATGTTTTATAGTTCTGAGTGTTGGGACTGTTAAGGTCAAACTTTCCATATGTGAACTTGGTGAGAATGTTAAGATGGATGCACGGTCATACAAAAAATAAGTTGTGGCTGCGTTGGATAAATTAAGGGAATGATAACTTAGGTGCTTAGGTCATACTCTAGTCAACTTAAAAGAGGCCAATTTTCATAGGAGCAATTTTGACGAAGCAAGTAAGATGAGGGTAAGGGAAACCAAAGTTAACAAGGCATATTTTACTTGGTAAGCATCAAGTGGCTTAAGATATCCCAATATATCTAGCTCTAAATAGAACTTTTAATAAGGCTTTTTCTCTCCCTCAATTGTCCCAATTCCTAATCATGGTAGGTTAAAAGTCGGATTGCAAATGGACAAGCTGTTTTTTGCAATTAATGTTAAGAATGCTGCTACCTTTTTACATTAATATGAGCAAATTTGCTTCATTTCATATAACTTGATACAAATCTAGAACTCTACTTCTCTTTGATTCGTAAGGTATATTTTAGCTAACTCCTATGGAGTTCATAATTCAAATATGTTGATGCCATGAAGAGAACTTCCATTCAGTTTCCTAAATCAAACTACTTTCTCCCCTCACAAGAATATTTATACCTTCTTATTGATTAACAATTTCACTTCATCAAACTATTTTTGAAAATATTATATCAATTTTATTTCTTGTATGCATTAAACTACACCTTAATAGAAATTTGTTATGTGTATGAAGCAGGAGAAGCATAAGTGGATCCAAAATCAATTATGGACACTGGAACAAAAATAATTATTATAATCTTATGCAATGCTTTTATTTCAAAATGTTAGGAATATATTTGGTTATTGTTATGAGATTTACAATACTGTTAACACCAACAAGCTAAGCTTTATCCTCAAGGTGTTGCAATTATTCCAAAAACCTCTTTTCTCTTCTTTTCCGATACCAAGCACCAACCTAAGTTGCTTTTTACACTATCATGGAATAACCTTTGAGTACATGCACTGTCACACATGGACCTATCCACCTTCCCGACCAGCAACTATTTGACTAGATTTTTGCCCACTTCTCAAAGTTATCAAATCAGTCTCTTTTTCTTAGGCACATATTCACTAGCATCAACTCTTAAATTTTGAAAATATTTTTTAATGGAATATTATTTTGAATAAGAATTTGCTTGTCGTCATCAATTCAGATAATCAGAGCTTTCAATTAAATTTTGTATGTTATCTCAATTTTTTCACATCCCTCCTCCGTTAGATTCCTAATTTCGGCATTGCTAAACCTTCCTCCTCTTACCCTTTTGTTCTCCCAAGGCCTCATTTAATGGCGCCTTTATTGGCCTAATTGAGGGTAATTTAGGCTAAGCAGCGTCTTGAAAGGAGCTTACTTTATTCTAGAAAATCTTCCATGCATTCATTTTCTTGAGGTTCATAATGCTTGTTTCATTATTTGCACTTTTTTTTTTTGTTTCATATACGTAATGCATTTATTGATGTTTTCTCCATGTCCATAGTGTTTGTTTGGCTAAGATTTTAAGTGCTTATAAGAAATGGTTCCGAAGGAATGTAAAAAGTGAGTAAAAAAGCTGAGGTCACACATTCAAGGAATGTGTTTGAATAAAAATAAGTTTGACCAGCCTATAAGTAATTATAGATTTGCAAAACATGGACTTGATCTTACGTCACAAGATTAATTAAGGATTGCTTCTCCCGTTCATCAATATATTAAGCCCCTGTTTGGCCCCCATTATTTGAAATTGTAATGGTTGGAATAATGTGCTTTTGAAAAAACGTGTTGTTAAAAAAGAAGAAAAAGTTTTATAATTACGTATAATATTATTTTATTGGAGAATGTGCAGTTGATAAGAAAAGAGAGGAAATTAATTCTAATTTTAATTGGGGCCAAATAGGGGCTAAATTTCCACTAATCATTGGTTGGGTTCGATCGTTAATCATAGAATGATTTGATACTATTCACATTTATACTACTAGTGATTTTGCCCTTGTTTGAACCCCCCATTTTTTCAAAAATTCATTTTTTTCAAAACTCATTTTCAATCACACATTGTTCAATAAAATAATTTTACACGTTAATCAAATTTTTTTCTTATTTTTTAACTAAACAAGAATTGAAGTCAAGGTAATTGCCAAAAGCTTCAATTGCTTACCATAAACAAATGCAAGTGCACATGTGAAAAGATATGAAGTTGATGGAAGAGAAAAAAACGAGAGACAACAATCAGATGTTCCTACACACCAAATGTGAAAAAAAAAAAATTATTTGTACTTTATCTTTGCAATTATTTTGAGTTGGCATGCAAGAGTGGACTGCAATAGTATTACTGATGGGTTAAAATTCTAACCATAGTATTAATTAGCATAATGCAATAAAATTAGTCAGTGCTACTGAGCTATTATTTGATAGATTTGAACGTATCCACGTGGATACTTTCATTATACTCAGCTATTGTTCATAACGCTTTTACATGGTGACATTGTAAGATAGTTATGGGTTGGTCTTCTTCAGAAATTTGGTTTTAGTAGGCGTAGTAGATTAGTTGTTGAACAGCCAATTTGGTTTGGTTTGGTTTGGTAAGATGGGAACATTTGTATACTAAAAATAGTGGTTTTGTCTTATCCTCTCAGTGATTTCTACAAAAAAAGAAATAGCAGGATTTTTTGAAGGAAAAGAACTAATAGTAGTTGACTTGTGGGATATGGAATTTCTGTAGCATCTTTATCGGTGTCTACAGATAAGTAGTTCATGGATTTTTCTATCTCCTAGACTATTCTAAGGTGAATGTCTTGTATTTTCTTGATTTCTTAAGAGGATGCTTTGTTCTCTTGTCAGTTGCATTCTGTATTTCAATGACAGAAAAATTGTTGTTCTCATAAAAAAATATGGACACTTTTCTTTTTCAGTATAAATTAAGTGAAAGTGCATCACTGGTTTGTTGCAGTTTATATACAAGATGGATTGTGTTTTTCCTCGATTAAAATTTTTTGGCGGTAACCTTACTCTTAACTCTATTTCAATTAGGTAATTGTAATTTAATTTTTTGAATTAGTTAACTAAACTTTAATTTAATTTCATTGAGGTAACTCCGTCTAGTTCCTTCACTTGGATGGACGAAAATTGATGACACAACAGTCGATAATTGATACCCATTATTTATTTGAATGAAGTTGTACTTATTTTACATCAGCGTAGTTATTGTAATTGAAATTTAAACTAAAGCGTAGTTACCTCATTTAAATCAAATTAAAATTTGATTACCTGACTAAAATCATTCTAAAGTGTAGTTACTAGATTGAACATAATTGAAATACAATTACTTGATTGATCTAAAAGTGAAATTATAGTTACTGGGAATGGGAATTACCCATTTTCTTGATGCTAATTTGGGGAAAATTCTATTGTTGACATGAATATCAAAATAATAAGAGCTATATTTTCATCAATTTCAGAGGTTTTATGAGCATGGAACTGAGATGAAAGTGGCACAAGATGCTCCTTTAAAGCCCTCTATGGACATCTTTGCTGTAGGGTGAGTATTTTTTAACTTTGAAGTCATTTTTCTTAGAAGAAAATTCTGAATGTTTGATTATTTATTGACAAATTGATTGAACTATGGTGAGCATTTGCACGCTATGCTCCCTTATTTGAAGGCAAACGTCAAAATGCAGCAAGAGGCATCGATGACATGGATGAGGTTGCTATTCTGCCATTGTTATCAATATGCCACTTCCCCTGCACCCCGAAAATCCACACCCACATTCACTTAATACTCATTAACCAATTTAAAATTATGAAAATTCCTGTCTACATTCCCCAATATTTCGAAAATATCTCCAATTTTTCTCCTTACCCCAACATACCATTGTCACGATTTTGCTCAATGAATCTTCTAGTATGTATTGACTTTAATTTATAGAATATTACAAAACTATACAAGGAAAGATTATATAATATACAATCAATAAAATCCCTGATTCTATGCAGGATATAAATGGAAACCAATTAAATTAAATATCATCTGATACCCCCCCTTACCCTTACCCTCACCCTCACCCTCACCCTCAAATTGATGTTGGTGAGTCCACAAGCATCAATTTGCTACAAGAAAGTTATGACGATGACGAGTCAAGGATTTGGTGAAGATATCTGAAGTCTGTTGAGCAGTTGAAACATGGGGAAGATCACTGATATTGGAATAATAGGCATCTCGGATGTAATGACAGTCTACTTCATATGTTTGGTGCGTTCATGATATACAGGATTAACCGCAATTTGAATAGCACTAGTATTGTTACCATATAGCGGTGTAGGCCGTAATTGGGAAACACCAAGTTCTATAAGAAGACTCCGCAACCACACAACCTCATAACAGACAGCTGACATAGCACGATACTCAGCCTCAGTGGAAGACTTAGAAACACAATCCTGCTTCTTACATTTCCAAGAAATGAGAGCATCACTTAGAAAAACACACCACCCAGTATTAGATCGACGAGAATCAAGACAGCCAGCCCAATCAGCATCACTATAAGCTGTGAGCTCAAGAGATGTCCCCTGAGGAAAAAATAAACCAGATGAGGAGTCCCAATAAGGTACCGAATAATGCGACGACCAGCTCCTAAATGTAGATGACGAGGAGCATACATAAATTTGCTGACGGTATGAACGATGAAGGAAATATCAGGACGTGTGATTGTGAGATAAATAAGACTTCCCACCAACTTCAGATATAGAGTAGGTCCGAAAAATGTCCCCTTCATCTTTACGATATTTAACATTAAGCTCCAACGGAGTATCAACGGAAGAGGCTTCAAATAAATTAGTCAATCCAATCAAGTCTTGAATATACTTATGTTGATTTAAGAAAATACCATGCAGTGTTGTATGGACTTCTAAT
>CAIGRF010071689.1:10271-23073 GCA_903798235.1 Fraxinus ornus | reverse complement strand
CGAACCAACACCAAATCAAGTTTAAGATGAACTTGACATATACTAAACCAAATTTCAAATGAACTGGACTAAATTCCAGATGAACTGGACATACTAAACCAAATTTCAAATAAACTGGACCAAGTTCCAGATTACCAAAAGTTGAAGAAATTCTAAACAATCTGCAGAAACTGAGTTCCGGCCACCAGAATGTGATGCGATTTTGTAGGGATACATCCGAAAAGAAAATAAAAAAGAAAAACAACATTAATAGCCGGACGAACGGCTCAAGGCGGTTCGCCAGAAATGAAATTCAAAGGTTAATTTTTTTAGGATCAAACCTGCTCTGATACCATGTGAAGAATATTTTAAATTGTATATAATAAACTTGTTTCTATTACAAAGGAAAACATCCTATTTATAGGGCTATAAATAACTCTAAAAGGAAAGATTGTATAATAATTATACAATCAACTGTTAAAGAAAATAATCTTACACTATTGAAAAAATATCATAAAGATTATTCTTTCCATATCTTCAATAATTACCAAGTAAACCAGAATTGAACAATTGTTGCAACACATTAATATTGGGATGTCCCAATTTTTTATGTCAATCAAAGATATCTAAATTAGCAGAATTACAAAAAATGGAAAAATATGAAACATGCTTCGGTGAAACAGGAAAGAGACGCCCCTCCTTAGGCCTCCTCATGATCGTCCTCTCTGATACCTGATCCTGCACATGACAACCAGAAGCAGAAAAAGATACAGTGCAATCGTTATCAACAAGTTGGCCATCAGATAGAAGATTAGTGGATAAATGAGGAGATACTAAAACATTAGCCAAATTTGGTGATATATCACCTACAACTGAGATAGGAAGTGCATTACCATCAGCAGTATGTATTTTGTACAGCTTCCAAATTCTCTGGTGGAATCGAAGTATAAATGATATCTGTATATTTAGCCCAGAGGTTAGAAAATCCAAAATAATATTCTTCAATGGAGCGGGATTCCTGAGAAAAACTTGTCAATTCAAACTCCAACTGAAGTCGCCGAGTGTTGTTACTTTGAGTATAAACTTTCTTCAAGTATTCTCACATAGAACGAGTTGACTTATAGGGCCTAAGATTAAGAATAATATTGGCCTCCACAGTACCGATAATCCAAGCCATAATTCGAGAATCCTTGATTTTCCAGGCCAGATACTTCTCCTTTTCCTTCTCTTGATCAGGAGGTGGAGGTGGAATATACTTCCATCAATATGTCCCCACAAATCTCCTTTCCCTTCAATCAATGACTGAAAATAAAATGCCCATGACAAGTAGTTCTTCCCATTAAAACGAATACAAACCGAGTCGTCTTTTCAATTGACATGATGAAACAGTATATAGTCCGCCAAAAATAAGTTAAGTACAATCCACCAAATAAATTTCTGCCCAAACCAATTAAATTAGCCCAACAAGGATTAAATGGAGACTTGCTGCTCAAATAAAGAATTAGTGCCCAAGTCCTAAAATTAATCACGGCCCAACAGACCCAAGCCCAATAGAACAATAATCTGGCCGCACAAAAACCACATGGCCCAACGGTGACCTAGCCTCACAGTGACGATGATGCAGACGATGAGAGAGAAAAAAACCAACGACGACAGTTGACGACGAAGAAGAAACACCAGCAACGACAGGCTACCAGGCAGTCGACAGAGGAAGAAGAAGCAACCAACGACGACAAAGAAGAAACTCCAGCAACGACAGGCTACCACGTAGTCGACAGAGGAAGAAGAAGCTTCGATCAAATTCACTGGTGTGCCAATAATACCTAACCCTAGCTGCGCCGGAAATTGAGACTTACACCTTCACACGGTACTAAAAACTACGTCGAGAACACGAGAGGCAACCACAGCCTCTGACTATGATGAAACCGCCGCTGTACCCACCATCTCAAATCCTCACCTTCACCTTTTGCAGTGGAGGCAAAAACTTTGTTACAGAGGCAGAGGTGGGGTGGCAGGAGAAGCTGGCAGGATTGGGAGCATAGAAGCAAGGGTTAAATTGGTATTATTGAATTTTCATTTAGAGGTGTGGCGAAAAGTTTATGGAAGTTCTTGATAAAGTAGTCTAAATAGACTGAAGTAGTTCTGGGAGGAAAAGCTGTCAAATATTTTGTCAAGTAATTACTTAAAACTAACTAAACGCTCACCTATCCTCGATGAATGCATACATAAGAGGTCCAATGAGTGTCTTTAGCTTTTTATGCAAATTTTTGTTCTTTTATATCTATAATATATAAATGAAAGACTATTTTGAGATTTAAAACATGCTTGATAGTGCTTTTAAGTGCTTATAAGCTCTGGGTCCTACTGAATGTCTGAATAATAAGTAGATAGTAATTTGTGGATTCTACAAAGTGTGTGGATATAAAGTATATCTGACCAGCTTATTGCCAAACATGGTGAATTACTTTGTTATGCTATGCCATGTATACATTATAGTTGTGGTACTTCGTCCTATTATGTTTTCAGATGCCTAAAATTTTCTGTTTTCAGGTGTGTAATTGCTGAGCTTTTTCTTGAAGGTCAACCATTGTTTGAACTCTCACAACTCCTTGCATATCGAAGAGGGCAATGTGATCCTAGCCAACATCTGGAAAAGGTACCTTCTCATTCAGTGTGTATGTTGTTGTCTTCCCTTTTCTTACCACCTTCATTTTGTCCATTAGTATGCTATTGATGTCTTATGGATTAACTCCATATCAGTATAATTTTTGATGGATAGGTCTTTCCAGAACTTTCCTTTAAGCTCTCTTGCAAATTTCCAGATTCATCATTATAATTATTGATTGCTTTGTTATAATGCAAAAGTGCAGATCCCAGATTCAGGAATTCGTGAGATGATTCTTCATATGATTCAATTGGATCCTGAGTCACGAAACTCTGCGAACACCTACCTGCAGAACTATGCAGGTGTTTTGTTTCCAGGTTACTTTTCGCCATTTCTCCTCAGCTTCTATTCCTTGTTGAATCCTCTAAACTCTGATGCAAGGGTAAGGAACAGCTAGAGCCTAGAAGTTTGTCCGTGTTCTTGGAAGTTAGTCATTTTCTTCATAACTAACCTAATGGAACTGCAGGTTCTATTATGCCAGACCTATTTCCAAGAAATACTGAGAAAAATGATGGGCAATCAGGAGAGCAAGGAGATCGGCTCAGGATCGGAATGTTCCTCAAACAGTCGAAGTCAATTGCTACAGATGGATGCAAAAGAAAATTTTAATCAAGCAGATGAATCTCTGAGCCAAGGCAAACAGACAGAGAAGGGTTCACTTCAGGATCGATTTGATCTTCTTGGTGATGTCAGTATCCTGTTCAGAGATGTAAAACACAACGAGTGCCATTCCAATGTAAAGCCAATGCCAGATAATGTAGCTGCTGCTGTAGATTCCCAAAATCAGAAGCAATATGGTACTCTGTCTCCTGGTGAGCTAATTCAAACTATCTCTGACATATTTAAGCGAAGTCACCTTCCCTTCTTGAAAACGACTACCACCACCGATTTGAGCTCTTTGATGTCGGATTATGACAATCAGTCGGACACTTTCGGAATGCCCTTTTTACCATTGCCTCAGGATGTTACTAGCTGTGAGGGAATGGTTCTGATTGCCTCACTGCTTTGTTCTTGCATTCGCAATGTCAAGTTGCCATTTATGAGGAGGGGTGCTGTACTACTACTGAAGTCTTGTTCTTTGTATATTGATGATGAAGATCGATTGCAGCGAATACTTCCTTACATTATAGCTCTGCTTTCTGATCCATCTGCCATTGTCCGTTGTGCTGCTTTAGAGACTTTGTGTGACATTCTTCCTCTAGTCAGAGATTTTCCTCCCAGTGATGCCAAAATCTTTCCTGAGTATATCCTTCCAATGCTTTCCATGATTCCTGACGATCCAGAGGAAAGTGTAAGAATATGTTATGCCAGCAACATATCTAAGCTTGCTCTAACTTCTTATGGGTTCTTAATGCACTCTGTAAGCTTGACTGAAGCAGGTGTTCTTAATGAAACAAATTTAAACCAGAAGTTATCAACACCAGACGTCATGAGTTCTGAACAGCCAAAATGTCGAACTACTAATGCACTGCTTGCACAGTTGAGAAAATACATTGCAGAGGTTATTCAGGAGCTCGTGATGGGTCCAAAGCAAACCCCAAATATTAGGAGAGCACTCTTGCATGATATTGACAACCTTTGTTGGTTCTTTGGACAGAGGCAGAGTAATGACTTTTTGCTACCCATTCTTCCTGCTTTCCTGAATGAGCGAGATGAGCAGCTTAGAGCAGTATTTTATGGGCAAATCATTTATGTCTGCTTTTTTGTTGGCCAACGAAGTGTGGAGGAATATCTTTTACCTTATATTGAGCAGGCACTAAATGATACAACTGAGGCTGTGATTGTCAATGCATTAGATTGCTTGGCCAGGCTGTGCAGAAGTACTTTTCTGCAGAAGAGAATCCTGCTTGAGATAATTGAACGAGTTTTTCCATTGTTATGTTATCCTAGTGAATGGGTAAGAAAATCAGCTGTCACCTTTATTGCAGCTTGCAGTGAGAGCTTAGGTGCAGTGGATTCTTATGTTTTTCTGGTTCCATTTATACGCCCCTTTCTCCGTAGGCAATCAGCATCTCTAGCCTCAGAAAAATTTCTTTCTTTGTGTCTAAAGCCGCCAGTCTCTAGAGAGCTGTACTATCAAGTTGTAGAAAATTCCAGAAGTTCAGGCATGCTGGAGAGACAGAGAAAGATTTGGTACAATAACTCATCACAGTCTAAACATTTGGAAGCTGTAAACTTACTCCAGAAGTGTTGGTCTGATGGACTAAATGATAATCAAAGGCACACATTTATTAGTAGCACAATGCATCAAATGTGTTCGACAGATTCTGATGATAATGAGGGTAAGTCGAAAGCTATTGGAAGCTTAATGAAAGATTCCTCAAGTCTGTCAGACACCCATGAATATTTTGCCTCAGAAAAGTTACATTTCTCCGGTTTTATGTCGCCACATATTAGTTGCACTAACAGCTTTATAGATAAATCACCAGAAGGCATACCTTTGTACTACTTTAAGTTTGAGAATGAGCGAAAAGCAGGCACTGTCCCGGTGGCATCTGATTCTTCCCTGCAATATAATTCACTAGGTTTTAGTTCTTCTTCCTTGCCTTGGATGGATCCAATAAATAAATCATTTTGCTTATCCAATTCTGTTCCAGATCTTAAGCCTGTCTCTGGGTCAATACATGTTGGTAATGGCCCCACACAAATGCGGAGAGTTGTGCATGAAGTAGAAGACAGAGAGACTGATCAAACAGGCTGCAACAATAACAAATATCTTGAAATGGGGGTGTCTGGTGCAATGAAAGGCGGGTCTCTCATAATGGAAGATAACTCTACTTCTACTGAATCGACAGAATTGTCATCTTTTGCATGGCCATCTACAATTCATGATTCTGGGTGGAAACCTCGTGGGGTGTTGGTCGCACACCTCCAGGAGCACCGCTCTGCTGTCAATGATATTTATATGTCACTGGACCAGAACTTTTTTGTCAGCGCGTCTGAAGATTCTACTGTTAAGATTTGGGATTGCAAGAAACTTGAGAAGGACATCTCATTTAGGTCAAAGCTCACTTATTCCTTAGGTGGAAGTCGAGCACTTTGTGTCACTGTGCTTCAAAGTTCTTCTCAAGTTGTTGTTGGAGCAAGTGATGGGATGATACACGTGTTCTCTGTTGATCACATCTCTAGAGGGCTAGGCAATGTTGTGGAGAAGTATTCAGGTATTGCTGATGTGGAAAAGAGTGGTGTTGGAGAAGGAGCTGTACTAAGCCTTGTAAATTGCAGCTCAGATATTGGTACAAGGAAAACGATATTGTACAGCACCCAAAATGGTGGGATCAATCTATGGGATACAAGGACGAGTTCAAGTGCTTGGAACAAAAAAGTGTTACCCAAGGATGGTTATATATCATCTCTTGTAGCAGACCCTTGTGGGAACTGGTTTGTGTCTGGATCATCAAGGGGTGTGCTTATGCTTTGGGATCTGAGGTTCTGTATACTTGTAAACTCATGGAAATATTCCCTTGAGTGCCCTATTGAGAGAATGTGCCTTTTTATTCCTCCTCCTGGTACACCCTTGTCTGCTGCGACAAGGCCACTCGTTTATGTTGCAGCTGGTTGTAATGAAGTATCTCTTTGGAATGCAGAAAACGGGAGTTGTCACCAGGTACATGGGTGTTCTTTTTCAAATATCTCTCACAAAATGGATTATGTAATGCCATTTAGCCCATAAGTGAAATCATAAATTCTATGACTGTAAATTAAATTATTCGGGTCCTACATAGCTACTAAAATAAGGTTCATCTTATTTACCTTCAGAATACCCACGAAGATGAAAAAAGAATCAAGTCCTTCCAATTTGTTATGAACCATTCTTTCTTTTCCTTTCTTTTATTGTTTTTCAGGGGAGGCAACATATTCGAAGTGTTACTGTCTTACTGATGGTTTCTGAATGTAAAGGACCTAAGGTGATGAAAATGCTTGTGTTGAACTTACAATGGTACCCTTGGAAGTAACATTCAATATGCAAAGTTATCTAATAACTTCAGGCTACCCCTTTTCTTAATGTTTGGACTGACAATTTGTGTGCATTTAATAGATTCATATTGTATCGTATTACAAAACATTAGTCAGCATATCTGCCAATGCTGAAATTATTTCCAAAAACCAATAACTAGTAGTTCCATTCATGGATCATTTGTCTCTTTTTTACAGGTATTTAGGGCGGCAAACAATGACTGTGATGCTGAATATTCTGAGTCACCTTGGGTCTTGGCCAGAACATCTAGTAAGACAAATAATAAAATGGACGTAAAGAGAGATTTAAATTCAGAATACAAGATTGATGAGCTAAGTAAACCTTCCTCACGTCTTCCTGGTATCCGTGCATTGCTTCCACTGCCCGGTGGAGATCTGTTAACGGGGGGTACTGACTTGAAGATACGTAGGTGGGACCATTGCAGGTACTCAACTTTGTTGTTTTGTTTTGTTCTCTTCTTTCATTTTTTTTTCCTTAATGATTCTGCCTGTCTTATTGATCTCGATCGTTATATTTATGCAGCCCCAACCAGACTTACTGTGTGTGCGGACCATCCGGAGAAGGCGATGGAAATGATGGTATTTATGAGACAAAATCTAGCTTTGGAGTGCAAGTTGTGCAGGTAATTTAAATAACCTAATCAGGATTTTCTGGTCCTTTCGCATACACTTCCTTAAAATGTTATAATATGGCAACTTCTTTTTTCAAGAGAATGTACTAGAGTGGATTTTCGATTGACCTTTCTGGTGGTGTAACACTTTTGAAAAGTAGTTGTATACCTACTATAAGCTGGAGAAATGAGGTAGGAATTCTCGAATTGGTATCATACCTACCATATGTAATGGTACTTGTGGATTGCGGAGTTTTTCCTTTTTACTTTTGGGTTAAATGTTTTGTCTATTTTAGTTGTTTCAATGTGGATGGAGGGACATGGTTTCTTCCTTCACTTTCTGTGTCTTGTATCCTCTTCTATTAAAAAGTGTGAGCTGGTTAAGTAGATTCAGCCATCCTGTTATACATTTAAGGGAGAAACGGACTGGTCTTCCACATTTTTTGAAAAAAATTATCTTCGTTAATGACCATTTATTTTCAAGGTTGAAATTGTTCATGTTAATTAAATGGAGTAATGTTTTCTATTACAAATTTGTCAGCTATATGTATGCTCTTAAATACTAGTCCTCAAGATGCTGTGGTCTGTGTTAGTCTTTTAAAGAATTGCCACTGTCACTTATGATGCACTGTGTGTCATATCCCCAGCCAGTTGTCAATCTCCTACTATTATAAGGCCATTGTCTTATTTCTTCCTTGTTTTCAAAACTCGAGGAAGTTATGTAATGGATCTGGGTGGCCAGTTCTTCCATGAAATTTTTAGACGGTTGTTTTTTATTATAGAAGTTGTATGTACATCATACATTTTTCAAAATATCACATGCTATAGATCACTTTGATAAAAGTGGCGATTTTTCTTGTTCACGTCTCCATTATCAATTCTAAAACAAGATTTTGTTTCCTTTTTCATTTACCTTTTTATTGACACAAGTTTCTGGCTTCAATTTGCACGATTGTCTCTTTTTAATTCAAAAATGGGGTGACCGAAAATAACAATTACTTCCTGTGTCCTATCTATTGAAGATCGCTGGGTTACATTTAAGTTCTTCATGCAAACAGGAAATGAGAAGACAACCTTTAGCGACCAGGTTGACTAGAGAAGCAATTCTTGCAGCTGCCGTCGCAAATTCTGCAGGATGTCACCGTGACTCTATATTATCTTTGGCTTCCGTGAAATTGAACCAAAGACTTCTAATATCAAGCGGTAGAGATGGAGTCATAAAGGTTTGGAAGTAAAGGATCTTAACATACTCGTAGTTCTTGTACATAGTAAGTTACAGGTTATGGTGTAAATTATATTTTAGAAATACGTGGTAGATTTTGTTGACATAATTATATTTATGTTTCTGTCCCTTGCCACATTATAAATTCCAGCTTGATTGTACATTTACTACAATTCTGTAGCAAGAATTTATTTTTTTGCCGTTGAAAAGGAAAAGATCCAGTTTCTAGCATTGATGAGGATATCTATTCTATGTGAACTTGTTTTGTAAGGCTTCATGCTGATATACATCTATATGTTCGTGTTTGCCTATATATAGGTGTTTCTCCATTGATTCCCATGCTTGGGACATCTCCAATCCTTACGTCAATTTGCCATTCTATGTCAATTGGTGTGAAAATCCTCTCCAACTCAACTTCATATCATTACATCAAATTGGTGTAATGCACAGTTTTGCACCAAATTTGGTGCAATATTTTTTATTTTTTTTTGGAGTTTTTCTTATTTCCCTTTTTGCCCATCATTTTATACTATAAAAAATTTTAATTCGTGTTATATCATTTTTATATCCTTTTATTTAATGTATATTTATATTTTATTTGATGAGTAGTGCTATGGGTACATAAAGGTACCCATAATGGTTGACATAATGGCCAACAGGCCAAGTGTTTGGCCCCTATTGGAGGGTTCCGGGCTATGTACAAATATTATTGTCCAAAATAAAATTACTAACTATTGAATACATTACTAGCCAAACAGAAGGTATAATGCTGTAATTTTCATGTTAATTCACCCTTCAGAAATAGTGAAGCTTGTGTAATGGCCCTAGAGACTCTCCAAATTTCATGTTGTACAGAATGCCATGAGTCTGCAGTATCTATGCTTTTCGCCTTTTCAATTGCGTCATCTATCCCAGGAAAGGGCTTAGAACCATAATCATTGTGCTTTGCCGGAGCATAGATCTGAGAGAGAGTAACATATAATTAGTTTGGTGCAGACACAGGTAACTGTAGAATTCCAGCTGTAAGAGTCCACCTATTCCTACCGGTTATCACTTGACCATAATACTTGTGTAATTGTTTCGTGCTTATTCATCATTATTATTAGTTTTCAGTTTTATCATTTTTTTATATCTGTGCTTTGGAGTAAGACTTACCAAATGCTTATACCACGACCTTCCAGAAAGCCCTTCTCTGTCTGTAAATGCTCGCTCTGTCATCATGAGCCTGTCGTTCAACTCTCTCACTTTCTGACTGTCAACTTTCCATATTGAAGCCCAACCTTTGCCTTTTTCTAGTGCCTAGAAAATTGTATTTCTGTTAAGGCCACTTTCATAAAGTAATGTGGATTCCCTTGATGAGAAAGTATGGATTACCTTTCTCTCATCGCCTATTTTAATGGCTGCTTCTTTGAGTTCATTAATAGACTTGAGCAAGGGAGCAAGTGTTAAGCCCTTGTTCACTAGTTCACCTTTCAAGTCTTCTGCACTTTTCTGTTTCATTGATTTGAATTATTATACTACTTGCATACAATAGAGAGTTACCTCATTCCATTGAAGATGGGTCTACTGCTTATGTAGTTCCCTAGTGCGTATCGTACCTGAAGCTCGTCGGCATAGGAGACATAGTTAAAAGGCAAAATTTCGTTATCTGCTAGCTGAAGTGCTACTGTACCCCAAATACTTGCCACTGTGAACATTATTATGAACAATTAGTAAAATTTATCAGGTAGAGCAAAATTGCCTAGAAAAGCTGAACGTTAAGCTCATAAAATATGGAGTTCAAGTTGTTGAGTCCTCGATATTTCCTGAATAGTAACAGTGTAGTCATTTTTTTTTTAGTACTGTTGGGAGATTGAAAATTTACTAAATTTGAAGTGTTAGAATATTTGATGAAAATATGTTTTGCATCTATGCGTTACAAAAGGAAGGACATGCACAACCAGTTGCATTTGTTTCAGTTTACACGCCGCAACGCCGTAACAGTTCAAAATCAAGCCTATGCATTTGTGGAACTCCTTTTACTGTCTGAAACATAACTTTAAAGTGTGACCTAAAAAAAAATTTGCATATCCTTAAGAACTAGAAATAGTAACACTTCTTGAATTGTTTCTATATTTACCTTTATTGAAATTTGTTAGTTGAACAAGAAATGTTACTTTAGGCATCTTTTACAAGATAAATAATTATGTGTTACGTAATTAAAACTCATACTTGTGACCTCAATACGTTATATAATCATGATCATCCTCTCCTGCTTTATCTGCATTGTCTAGGACTTGAAAAAGACATATCCAATAAAATTCGTGCCATATTTAAAATTACTTATGTAGTAAACCATTATAAATATACATATTTATGCGCCATTTGTACTTGAAAATGTTTATCATATAATTGATAGCATAAATAGTTGTTCAAACATGATATTAATTAGGGGGTAATGAAATTTGATACTATAAAGGAGTTGTTCCAAAAAAACATTACTTAATGTGTGAACGAATAATAAATTTAGGTCAAGGAAAATGGATAATTTGGAGAGTCTATCACATGATTTCATTTCTTCATATCGGTCGTTTATTCCAGCCTATTCATTGGTGTGGAAACTCAACTATCACCTCGTCTTTTGGTGTCTCTTTGACTCTTCCTCCCTTAGCACCCCCTATTTTAGTATTTTGGCATGCGATGGGATCTCACAAAATCAAAATCGGTGGATGCGTCAGGGATGAGTTTGCTAGTGTTGAGGACATTATTCGTGACTAGGATGGATATTGTATTAAAGTCTTCTCGTCATCTTATGGAGACTACCTTATCCTAAGGTTGAGCAGGCTATCTTGGATGAGATTTGACTTGCTCGACGACTCGATTTATCAAACATTTGTGTGAAGATTGACACATCTGTGGCCTTTCACTAAATCACTACGAGTAGAGGACCATGGACGATTCAGATTATTCTTAGACGGATCAGACATCTTCTCTCATTCGATCTTGATACTATTTCCCACACTTATTGTGAGGAGAACCAGGTTGTCGATTCACTAGCATCCGAGGACTTGGACCATTGTCATTATTAGGAGTTTGGACCACTTAGACCTATCACAGCGTATTCGGGCCCTCGTGCAGATTAACAGATATGGATTTCCCACTATTAGAGGACGTTAGCCTAATTCCCACTTACTATTTTTGTATTGGAAGTAATACTTCCTCTTTTATTCCTTTCCTTCGTTTGTATACATTCTTCACCTTTGGGAGGTCAAGTTTATGTCTCCCCCTCTTGTTGCTCTCGTGAGTTTGATTTTATATATATGATTGGGGATCTGAACCTTCATTAGCCTTCCCTGGTGGTCCTGAAAATCCATTGAGGCTGTTGGTGCTTTGCTTAAAAAGAAATGTGAGTTTTAATATATTGACCAAAGGACTGGACTTATTTTGTCCTAGTATCATTCTGAATTGCATTGGTTTCACATTTTGTTGCATACGCCTTACAACCAGAAATTAATGTTAAAAACTTTTTGCCATAAAAATCATTAAAGTAGATGTGCATATTGACGTTCGGTAGGGACATAGGGACGATACTATTTCTTAGTTCTCCACTTCTCCTAACCTACTCAGGCGGTGTTGCGCCAGATCTGTTTTCTTGTATGAACTCTCCAGCATATTACCATGTATACATATTAGATTATTAGCATAAAAGGACATGTTTATGACGACAATTGTGATCTAGTGATGGCAAAGATAACTCAATGTAATTCTATATCAATTATTTCAAAGATAGATATTCTTCTTAAAGAAAAGTATAACAAACCTGCTACATGCCTATGGAATAGTGGATCACCAAATTTCTTCATCCAGACAAAGTCATCATACATTGAATGGTAGACTGGGTAACCTGCAAGTGATAACTGTTGTCAGATCTTTCAATGAGCAATGGCATGTGTTGGAATATCATCCTTTGCTAAGAAATGTAAACTGAAAGCATTTTGCATCGATTCATGCTATATTATTATAAAATTTCATGTTTATGAGCCATGTTTAATAGCAGTACTCTGACCCCTTGTACTCTGATTTGGGTGTCTAAAATTTTGGTGTTTGAGGAATGGGAGAGAACAAAGTCAATGGGACTGTGAGGCACCTAACTTTGAGGGCATATGGCTGTTCTACTCTCTAGTCTCCAGTTTCTCTTTTTGGCTTTATTTTTCCAGTTACTTCCATCAATCTATCATCAGCAGAAAGTTTTAGTTTTTTCGTATACTGTTTGAACTCCATTCATTATCAGGCTTTTCTAGTAAGGTCATAACCTCTAAGAGTCCTAGATCACACTTTTAAAATTTGATTTATTTTAGTATGTTAATG
>CAIGRF010071666.1:15923-26891 GCA_903798235.1 Fraxinus ornus | reverse complement strand
AGTTTATGCACTCAAAGGAAACTTGGGCACTCTCTCTACTTGAAAGCTTACTCCTCAAAGCCGACCCCCTTTTTATCATAACAATAATCACATTGCAAATGAAAGAAACATTTGGAATCCTTCTTAGCTGTTGGACCATTTTTTGGGGTCAACAGTTATAATACTCTTGATGGGTTTTTCTTCATTTCCCTACAAGAGGTGATATGCAACTGTGGTCCTTAGAATATCTAAGAATCCGATTCAACAGTAAAGGGGGAAGAACAAACAGATCGGGCAAATTGGAAATCAATAAAGCTTATATATCCATATTGGAATATATTTTAAATATGCCAAATAAGTTTTCTTGCTTTGCAAAAGGTGTTCAATTATTCTATATTCCCGTCTTCCTTTTATGTTTGGTAAGGTGGATAGATAAATATATCTTCTTCTTTTTTTTGTTAATCTCAAATAACTACTTTTAGACGAGTTATTTAACATGATATCAGAATAAATAGAAATCTTGATTTTAAATAAGAAGTCAAATATCTAATAAAAATGAAAATTTTGAACATGAGGTAGACCCTGAAAATATTATGAAATTAATTTCATATCTGATATTTTTAATTTGATTATAGATCATTGGTTTAAGATTATTGAAACATGATTGAGTAGATATTGCAATTTTAGGAAAGAATATTATTGAGATTATGAATATTTATAGATGGCCAATAATGAGGGGAATAATTATCAGTGGACAAAATAATTTTTGATGGAATCATTTAAACAAGTTGTGATCCTATCCTGTTAATTGAAAATTGGATTTTGTCCACAATTGATAATAATTCATTTTAACCTATCCAGATGGTGGAAACTGGAACCTATCTCAGCTTGGAAAAGACAGACAAAAAGGATGCATTATTTGTGGAATTACTTTTTCATTAAATTCCCAGATTACGGAACAAAGACGGGACCAAATGACTTTCCACAGTATAATCAATTTATACTATCCAATTACTTCCGTAAATCACGAACTATGGGTATCACAAAAAGGATGTTAGTCAAGTCGGACTGCGCCACTTTCCAGCTCACAAGCTCGACTTGACGCATTGCCACCCTTGTCAATTCTGATACATCGAACATGCCAAAGGATAGCAATCTCAAGTTATGATTCTATTGTTATGTATTTAGATAATTATACACCACAAGAATTTATGCCTCGAACTTCAATATCTAATCCTTCATGGAATTGACTAATTTGTTATAAGATTGAAATTAGACTGGAATCACGATATATAAAGCATTGAATTGAACAAGACTGATAATGAATAAGAATTTAACCTTGTTAACTGTCAAACATGTTGTAAAAGACAAGAAGAATCTACAGTAAAAGAATTCTAACAAGAAGCTCGCGTGAAAGAAATGTTAAATGGGCTCTGAAGATTATACCCAAATTCCCCCATTCTGTAGAAGTTTCAATAAATTGAAAGTGGGGATCTACCATGTGTAGTTTCTGCACACACAAACTACACAGCTGGGGACAGAGCACATTTTGTGCCCATAGTCCCACAATTATGGCAACACATTTGTCTAATTCATGTGTTCACAGACAATTTTGCTTTATCTTCATCCAAATAATGTAGCTAAGAACAATATGTTTCTCCACTGAGCAACAGAAGGCAGCATCAACCTGGAATCAACCTATGGTGTGCGTACGTACAAATGTGAAAAAGGTCGAGCCAACCTTTTCTAGTGGGACAGGTTGGCCTTACAGTTAGGCCAATGGGTAGAAATCACAACATACAAAAGTCCTAAGTTTAATCTTGCTCTTGCTGCCACTAATTTATGAAAATTGCACGTGTCACGCAGTGGACTTAAAAATGAATACAATGCCTTGTTTTTGTTAATTTAAAAATTAACAAACCATCATTCCAGCCAAATGAATCTGGATATGCAAGCAATGCCAGTTTCTTTCAGTTTAGGCACTAGGCATTATATTCATAGAGAGCATGAATCAGGCAGGAAGAAAATTCAAGAGAAAAATTAAAGCCAAGGAATGCATGATTGATCATACGGTAAAGTTTTTTTTTTCCCGTCTATGGATAGAGTTCTACGACCCTGTACATATTCAGAAATAGATACTGTACATTTCCAAGACAATCAATTTGACTTCACACTTGTCATATTGTAGAGTAAACAGGGATCAACAATTACACTCAAAGAGTATAATAGGATAACCAACCGTGATGAATGTCTGAACCTGCTTGACCCAAACTGAAGAGAAAAGATGAGTTGTACATCTTTTACCTAAGCCATACAACTGACATACGGTAAGACTATCAATCCGTCTTGTAAGCCCACCCATGTGTCTCCAGAAATGCCCGCACAGCTTCTTTTATGGCTAAATTGGGCACCAACTGTGATTGATACAAGGGTTCACGGCTAACTGGATCAAAATTGCCAACCTTAAAGATGACAAGTTAAGGATTAATACATGACACTGGAGGATAAATATGTGAATATAAATAAATGGAAATGACAACTGCATATCAATTAATGCTACCTTCTGCAGATGATCAAGAATTACTGCTCTCTCATATGTAACTCCACTAGGAGTAATGACAGGATCACGGAAAATGTCCAGAGTAATATTACAGCACAGATAGTCCGGCACCTGAAATCCTCACAATTGGTGTCAACGAGTCAAATGAAAATAAAATTCCAATAAGGGGGAAATTCTGTGAATGAATCTCAAAAGATCACCTCAGTTGGGATATCATCTTCAGCGACTTTGTTAAATACTCCATTTAAAGCTTCCAATTGTTCTAAATTGGATACAGTATTTTCATCTATAAATCCTTCCATTTGTGGAGCGTCAAGGAAATGTTTCTCCATCAGAGCTGCCACGCATGTTTCTCTAAGACACGGAAAGATAATTAAGATACCAATATCATTCTAAGCAGAGCAAACAGAAATAAAAGGAGGAATCACAGAAGATGAAGACCCGGACTTGAAACAGAAAAGAGCAATTACTTCAAATTTTGAAGATCCCATGAACGTTTGGTAGATTCCTGTTCCCACAACAAATATCTTGCTCTTGCAAGCTCTTGCCATATCTCCTCTACCATGTAACCCTTAGGATTTGCACCCCTTCCAAGATCCAAGGCCTGAGATATCATAAAAATATCAAAAACATCCCCATTAATTGTAAATATCCTTGTTGAAAATTTTTTGCAAATGAACAAACAACCACAATACCATTAATGCCATCGCCTTAATATATCACAACAATGTAATAGTTAGACTGTCGTAAGGAGATTAGAAACCTGGTGGAAAGCACAATGAGAAATAAACTATAGGTGACTAATCAAAATAAACCACAAAAGCAACAAGACGCCCAAAGACTAACCAATTTTAATCGCACATGTTATCCTATAAAGCAACTAAGCAAGTGTACCATCTAAAAATGCGCCAGGTTAAGTAATATTTAATTCCACGAGAGCACGACTGATTTCAGAAAGCAACAAGTAGCTTTTGTCTATAAGAAAGAAAGATGAACGAAAGAAGAAATGGGTGAAGCGGGAACTGGTTAACTGATCTATTATGAGGATAACCTGAGAGCAAATGGGCTTCCATTTGTTAGCATTATCAAAACCTTGCATTGGTCATTCATGCAAGACTTGAATGAAGTATATGCCTACACAGGAATGCATATTTTGCAAAGCTAAAAAGATTTGTTTCTGCATATTAATATTTTCTGGAAAAAAATTCTTTATGAAATAAAACCCATACTTTTTCCAATTCCTTGACTCCTTCAGTGTATTCTTCCCTTTGTAGCAGTGCAAGACCAAGCATATAGTGAGCCTGCCATTATGCAAAGCACTTCCAAGTTAGTTTGATGAGCGACAGACAAATAAGATGAAACTGTTAAATACACAAGTCAACAATAGTGCTCCAGATTTTAAAACCCTTAGCAATAGGCAAGAATTCCTAAAGTGAACATTTAGTAACCAAGGAAGATGTGACAGAGAACCATAATACAAGACCAACAAATAAAGCATGCATGCTACAGCAGAATCGGCAGAGATCAAACCCAACCAAGAATAACCAATGAAATATGTCAAACATTTTCCATTTGTCATGTAGATGAGGCTGGTGGGTTTCCAAAATAAAAAATTTCCATACATGCATTATAAGACAAATACAAAAACTTCAGCAAATTTAGTAAACCGCAGCAGATATCAATTAGAACTTCACCAAAGGTTCAAGTGAAATCAACATTAAATAATATTGGACATAGATTTTATATGCATCTCATAAACAAATACCCTTTCAGCACCCACAACGTCAAAAACAAGTAATAATCTACTATAATGAATAGGAGTACAGATGAAAAGGACTCAAAAAGCCCAAAATTTAATCAAGAGCGCTCCTTTTCTCCTTATTTTTGCATCTCATACTTCTTCCTTTATGAGAGCTCTGTGCTTAACACTGGAAAAACCTGGCCGCATTGGCTATCACCACAAACCTAAAAATAAGCATCAAATAGCAATATTGAAATACCAGCAGTAAACATTACATTTGACTCAGTCACTTAGGATACCTCCTAACAAAGAGAAAACATAAACATGCTAGTTAGATGTTGAAATGTTTCATCAGCCTCTGAAAGAGCTTATAATGAACTAAAAGGAGAGGTCGGGTACTGAGATATTGTCTTTTCATGAGGCCATGCGTAAGCCTCGAGGTGCTATGAGGCATAAGCCTCACTGAGAACCAAAAAAAAAGTTGAAAAATAATCAAACATAAATCATAAATGTTAATTTTCAAAACAAAATAACAAGTTAAGGTGATGTCACCATTATCGCCAGAGTGATGAAGTTATTTAGGGGTCACAATGTTGTTTTACGTGTGTTGTGTTAATCAATTAAAATAGGTAAATTTATTAGAACACGCTAGATTTCCAAAACTATTTTAATATATAATATATTTCCACTGAAGCTGGCCAATTACACACGAGAACTTTTAAAGAAAAATAGTTTCCAAGATAATGCGGAGAGGCGTACGCCTCCTTGTCTTTGAGGCATGCTCCTCAAGGCTTACGCCTTTATAAAAATCCCACCTCAGTACTTTTTGACCTTCCTTCTGCTGACATGTTCTACTAACTGAACCCACTTTGGTTATACTCAAGGCGTACCTCAACCATACAAGTCCACTTTCTTAATTTACTCAATACTATCACACCCACTTAATGGGGTTGTATTCTCATTTCTTATTTTATCCCTTTGATACATCTAGCTTCACATCCTCATCATTTACTACCATAAGTACAGTATATTTAGTACGTAGTTTGTAGAATTGGCCTTCTAAACTCGTCAAAAACTACCTATCACACGAAATACCTGTAGCACTTGTACATTTCATCCAATGCACTCTAACCATATGCATTATGCCGCCTACAACTCCCTATTTAATATTAAACTGAAAATATTTTAAAAGTGACCTTGTTGGGACAACAAGATCATTTAAAGTCATGATATTACTAGAACGACACGAGTTTGAAAAATCACAAGTGCAATCTACTTTTTAAGAAAACAAGGATAATAGAATTCTAATTCTCTATGAAATTAGCAATTTCAATTGCGATTCAAGCTCCAAAAAAGTTAAGCCTCTGAATCATTCTTTTTGGGGAAAGTTTCTTCCAATTGAAGTGACATAAAACATTAAGCCCATGTTTGGGCCCATTTTCTTAACTTATTTTTTTCCCAAATTCATTTTCGACCACACATTTCATCGGATCCACAACTTTTCAACATCACGTTTCATCAACTTTTAACAAAATTTATTAAAAATCTGATTTTAATCTAAACCAAACAGGGGCTAAACTTCAATTTCCGAAAAATTTTAAGATAAGATTCTCTTCAAAAACAATATTTTGGTTGTATGGCATGTTCTCTTCCCTAATATAGGCCATTCTCAATTACATAATGTAACTGAAAGAGGTTCTTAACCCGTATATTGAAATTTAAAAAGGAAAAAAGAAAGTTACACCATAATCTTACTTCTTCCGAATGATTGCAGAAGAAAAAACTACTTTTCGAATATAAGTTTGACAAAACATTACATATATCAAATCAATAGTGTAAAATGTATTCACGATTCTCAACTCCAAAATTAGAAATATTTTCTGATTTATTTAGTTGTTTCCATTTTACTAACTTTCCAACTACGAAGGTCTATATTAAGATGTTCAATCACAAAAATGGGAAACTCTCTTATAAGCATGCTACCAATACTACAATAACATTTCAAATGAATTTATTCTCTCAAAAGCGCACATTTGACATTTTATGACATAACAAATAAAAATTTTATAATCCAAAAGAAGTGACAAAAATAATTGAAAGGATGTAACTTATGGCAAAGACTTTGTTTATACCAGTGTTCTAAAAAGCGTAAAGCGTAGTTAGGTGTGGAGGCCAAGCTTCAAGCTTTAGGAGCTTACGCGAAGCTTAAGCGTAAAAAAACGTTTTTTTATTTTAAATTTTTAATCATTGTAAAAAAATTCAACAATTCAAATAATACATACCAAACATCTAAAATTATAAAATACTGCATTTACTTAATAATTTCTTCATAAAGATAAGTTTCAAAATCATAATTACATAACGTACATAACTTGTAGCTTAAATCTTATCTAATCTAACTCTTTATCGGACTCTAATTTAATGTCTTCTTCTTCATCTATAAACAAACAAAAACAAAAAAGAAAAAAGAAAAGAAAGGTACATTTAATGGAGCATAACATATTTAAGTAATTATTCATTAACCAAAAGAAATGAGTCATATACAACGCGCCTAGGCATGATTGGGCCTCCAAGGAGAAAGTACGCCTAAGCACGCTTAGTCGCGCATTAAGCGGTCAACGTTGTCCGTTGATCGCTTAGCCTCAAAGCGAGGCGTTTTCATCCCGTTTCGCGCCTAGAAAATGCATATTTTCTCCACTCCTACAGAACCAAGCAAATGCACATGTACTTCGGTTGATCAACCAAAACTTGCAGACAGGCGGAGAAGCCTCCAACGTTTTGAACATTTTGATTGTCATCAATATTAAAAGATGCAAAGGAACCACAGAAAGTATTCTGAAATTTTCAGTTAAAACAATCACTATCTCAAATATCAATTTCAGAAGATTAGATTGATTACAAGAAATTCACGGGCTCTACTAAATGGCATAAAATAACCGAACTGCATGGCAATTAAAGTATATGGAGCACCAAATAGTAAAAATAGTAAATGGAGTTTTAATGGAGTGTCGGTGGAGGTCGGGCAAATCCAACTTTGGTAATTGAGTTGAAAGAAGTGGAAACGTTTGTATGTGTAGGTGGTTTGAACATGGGCAGCAAGTAAATGTCGTGAATTATTTGGTTTTCATGATTGCAATAGATTTGGGCCATGGTAACAGAAAATGTAAGAAACATTTGTCGCCATTATATTATTCAGCCTCCAGTAATTAACAATCTAGATCCAAGTCTTCCAAGCTTGTTGAAGCTGTTTTTTTTCTCTTTATTACCGTCTTAGTGCTGAATAGCGTTTTTCGAAGTCAGCACAATCATTTTAATATAGAATGAAATTCGATGAAGTTCTAATAAATCCCAAGGGGATAAAATAATAAACAACAAAAAGAAATAATATCAAAGTATTTAAAACGTTAAGAAAAATAAACCAACCAAGCAAGTAAAACCTATGAACTCGTTAATCATGATACAAGACCTTGACAGAATTGTGATCGAGCTGAATTGCTTTCCTACAGTCCTCCTCCACTCTGGTCCAATTACTGCACCCACAAAAACAGACATCAAACTTTCAATAAGAAATTAAACATTTAAAAGTCACACCCAAAAACAAACAGAAGTCCAACGTTCTAATGGGTATAATGACTAAAGAATCAAAAATTTCAATCAAGAAAATATAACTTTAAACCAAAAGACAAACTAAAAATAATTGAGATTCCATTGGTATAGTGACTAAAGAATCAAATTTTCAATCAAGAAAATATACATTTAAAGTAACTTAAAAATAACAAACGTCAATGCGTTTTAACCAAAATAACGATTGTACGTACTTCCGCTTGCGATGGCACAAAGCCCGGTTGGTCCAATAAATCGGAACATTAGGGCACAACGTAATAGCCTAAAAGAACCACAAGAAAGCAAATTAAAATTCCAAATAATGCATATACGTGTATCCTATCAAATGTATACATCCACAAATCTAAAAATACCTCGGTATAAGCATCGATGGCGGCACCAAATCGATCTTTTTTGAAATAACTGTTTCCGTCTATTCGAAGTTGCTCGGCTTGTTTAGCTGAGGCCGACACCGCCGCTGTTGGCGACATATTTCTTTACTCCCCTCTGCCAATTATATTCTCTCTTTATTCACAAAGCTGATTACGATTGCAAGTATAAACGAACGCAAATATAAAGATTTCTCCCGCAGAATTACAATAACAAATCACGTTACGATTGGGAAATGGAAATTCGGGGGTGGGAAAATCAAATTGAAAGTGAAATTCCAAATATTTGAAAGGGAAAATGAGTTTCACGATTTCCCGAACATTCGATATATTTACTTTGAGAAAATTGCAAAAGTGGGCTCCAACGCTTTGTGTGAGTAGTGAATTGGTCCATAACTTTCTGTAACACTCAAACAATCAAATAACCTACTAAATTTCGTGATGTAATTCTCACGAGTCTAACTTATAAAGTTATATTTTGTTTTACAATTTGGGATTCTGCCTAAAAATAGAAAGTGAATTGTGTATGTCTGAGACGTAACAGTTTAAAACAAGATTTAACGGGTTTCGTAACTTATAGTCATATGTGTCTCTATGTGGTTAAAGTTAATTAAATATATGGTTGAAATATTAATAAAAATTATGAATCTCACAAAGTACATAATTAAAAGTGAGAGAGAAAAATAAATTTTAAAAAATAAAAACCAAGTAGGAGTTAAGTTTCGTTTGACAAATGTCGTATTCGACCCCCCAAACACATACTACTACAATCCCATAATTCTTGTGCCAATGTAGGCCATCTTCGATTGCACGAGCCACGACCAAATTGCTTTCCAATGTGGCACAAAGCTGTCAATGCCGAGTCGATTTCTATGCTGCTAGCTCTGCCCTGTTTGGTCTGGATATGCTACATGAGGTATAGATTAGGGATAAGTTGTGCAATTTTCATTTCTATTGGGGGGTGAGGAATAAAGATAGCTTGTCACGCGTGGTAAGGTAAAAGTGTGCTTTGGTTGGTGGCGTAATTTGATTAGCTTTGGATTAAAGTAAATAAGAAAAAATAACGACGTTGACCCAAAAGGACTTTACAAGTCAATTTCGAATGTCCAATTTCAATTATTTTAAGGTTAATGGTTTGATGTTGAATTAGTTGTCAATTTTAGAAAATCTTCTGATAGATTAGGCCGTGAGGCCCGAATTAAAACTCTATTGTTGGAGCAGTAAGCCCACTTATGAAAACGAATAGGCATTTGGGCTTTTTTCACTGCTTATAAATAAATTTTCCTCTAATCCTTTTTTAACATCACATTTTTTATTTTATTTTTTGTAACTTTCAGAAAAAAACGATTAGCTCGAAACTTAAATTTTTCCGTATTGCAATTTCTAAATTTTGTGCTAGCAAAATTATATCTGCATTCCTCAAACCTAATGCAAGTGTGTGTAGACTTTGCATCAAGTCGTCGAATTTAATTGCTAAACATATATAAGCAGACCCACAATTAATTGCTAAAAGTGTATTAATGTTGTAGTTTTTTTAGTTTTTTTTTTTGTTGACTTATGAATCAAATTACTAACTGTCACACGTATGTCACGTAGGACGACTACGTTAGTGAACGATTACAAATAGCATTACACTATTTGAAAACCTTTTTTTCAAATATGTACTCTATCTTTGCCAGGAAATTAAGTGTCGATACTCAAGTCGACGAAGATCAATATGTGTGTGTGTGTGTGTGGAGAATGATCATATTTTCAACTCACATACGATACATTTCCATTAAATTCAATTCAAAATTCAAAATGCTAGAAAATGTCAAGGCTCGAGATAAAAATTAATCAATGTCGCGTGAGCAATGACTCCTACACCCCCTACCAATATAATTACACCTGTAAAATAGAAATTTCCAGTCAAAAAATAATATTTAAAACTTCAAAAACCCTAAACCCAAATTTCAAGCAGCAACCAGAGAAAATTAGCTGAATAGTCCAAATTGGTAGGCGGACGGCAAATTTGGACCACGGCCTAATTCAATAATAATAGTATGATTGTATCTAGTAATAAATGTTGAAATTGATTATTATGGGATAAAATTAATCGTACAAATAAAATTTTCCTTTGGGGTTAAAATAATTTTTCAGTTGCTTAGTTGTGCATCAACATCAAATAATAGTTAGGGCATTCACTTTGCATTATTTGGATAATTTGCTACTTTTATTTCCCTTTCTCTTATAATTTTTTTTGATAAATTTATTGGATGTGCAGTTGTTACTTATTTTCACAATAATTTATTGCATCAACTAAATCACCATAAATAGAAATTATAATCCATGATTATGGTTGGTCAGTCGATTAATATTTCAATTCAACTGCTATATATAATGGAGTTGGCAAAGTGATGTAGATGAAGCACATGTAAACTATACAAGTCCTCTCAATTAACTAAAATTACTGGCACATCCAAGTTGGCAAAGGAAGGGTATTGTTGGGCTTGCAATCTCAGTGTGGAGAGATCGATTCCTGGTTGAAGCAGCTGAGTGATGTAATAATCAATATTGGTTGGAGCAGTTTGGTGATGTAATAACCATAGAAGAAGACTCATTTGGGGACAGGAGTATAAGGGGTGCTCGAACCCTGGTCAACTTTGGTATAACTCGCGGTTTACCTCCGTCAATTACTGAGGGGCCGATGGCCGGTG
>CAIGRF010071627.1:8274-20681 GCA_903798235.1 Fraxinus ornus | reverse complement strand
CATTCATTCTTGACCCTAGAAACTTCTTTGCTTGATTGAACACTTCCACTAGGTTTTCCCTTACAGACTCAGCAATGTCACCTCACCAATTGTTGTTGGTTGATAGACCTTGAATCTTTCAGGCTCGCTCGTCTTCTCAACCCCAAGAGACTTCTTACATGCCTCAATGACCACGAGGCTTGAAGTTTCTAATCTTTAATTTGGTTGGAATTGTGCTGGAACTGTTTTGATAACTTACCACCTCCTCATTCCTTCTATTTGTGTTCACATGCTCTTTGATCAAATCTTCCAACTCCTTGCATGAGATCCACCAACTGAAACTGTAAAATGCGATGTGTCTAATCCCTTCTTGTAGAGATCTATCCGTTGTTTTATTGGCAGAAGTCATTTGGATCTCTTAATGAATCGTGATCTTATTTTGATGTTGTCAATTAATATGAGAGTGGTGTTATTCCACATAGCAGAAGTCTTTCATGTTGAGATCTATTCGTTGTTTTAGTAGCAGAAGTCTTTTGGATCTCTTGATGAATCCCGATCTTATTTTGATGTAGTGATTTCATATTAGAGTGGTGTTATTCCACATAGCTCAGTTCTTCGTAAATCAAACTCAATCAAAATGCACCTGGTTTTCTGAAGTTCCCGTTCATGCGCTCTGCAATCAGCTATTGGAGCCACAAGCTCCTGTTTCTAGAAATTTAAGCAAACCACCATTCATCTGAATCTTTAAAAGCCTACTGGTTTCTAGCTTTCCAGCCTGAATTGCCTGTAAGTTCCACTATTCATCTTCCCATTTGCGTGTTCCTATCCATTGCTTGAATTGCCTATAAATGCAACCTTCCATGACCTATTTGAGGAAGAGTGTTCCCATAGTTTCTTCTTGATCTGCTTTGAGTCTTCTTTACTCACCTTATTCTTTTGTGTGTATTCCTTTCGTTTAATCATATATAGAGCTCGTATGATGTAGATTTTTTGGGAATAGATTTTGCACAAAGCGATTTTATTGGAGAATGTGTAAGAAATGTTATGGGTTTACGTGCAAAATTAATTTATTGGGAGAATGTGTGTTTGAAATTTAGTTTGGGAAAAAATGAGTTTTAAAGAATCTCTACTAAGAAGGGGCACCGCTTGGTGGCAGATACAGTTTATCCATCTTGCGGAAAAAAATAATTTCGAGATAGTCTTGTTTCTAATAAATTGAATTTTTTTTTTTTTTTTTTTTAATTTTCTTTTGTACTTCTGATGTCCAGTTACCTTTGCATTTATCAATATGTCCCTTTTCCTTTATTCTTTCTCTTGTTATCATTCATTCCCTAACAGGATCTTCGTATTTGTGTTTTTGTATGTATTAACAGCTTCACAAAGCATGCAATCCCAAATGCCAAATCAGGGACAGCCATTATCTATTCCAATGGTGCCTAATCAATCTCAAGTGCGACAACAGCTGTTATCCCAAAGTATTCAGAATAATATGCCATCAACAGGAGTGCCAAATTCTGCTAGTTTGACACCTGCACTTCCCCCTGTTGGTGGCGTGTCTCAGGCTACCATGCCTAATGTTGTTGGTCAGAGTCCCAACATGCAGAACTTACAAAACATATCTAATGTAGCTCCAAATGTAATGGGAAATTCCATGGGGCAAGGGGTGCCTTCCAACATGTTTGTCAATACCCAGAGATCAATTCAAGGAAGGCAACAACCAGCTGTGCCCCAAGAGCAACAACAGCAGTCCCAGAATTCACAGCAATATCTTTACAATCAGCAATTGCAACAACACTTTATGAAGCAAAAGTTCCAGCAGGGAAATATCTCACAATCCCTTATGCAGTCTCAGATCCAGCAACAGCAGCAGCAGCAGCATAATTTATTGCAACCAACTCAGATCCAATCCTCCCAGCAGGCTGGTATGCAACCTTCTTTGAGGCAGCAGGGCACTTCATCTAGTCTTCAGCAAAATCAGCAGTCATCTATTCATCAATCAACTCAACCTATACTTCAGCAACAATCGCAATCACTCCTCAGGCAACAACAGTCTCAACAGTCTTCCCTCATTCATCAGCAACAAACATCGATGTCACAGCACTCAATACTACCTACACAACAGCAACAACAGCTTAGTGGGCAGCAGCCAAATCCTACAAGCATGCAACAGAATCAGCTCATAGGGCAACAAAATAACATTCTTGATGCGCAGCATCAGCAACAGCATCAACAAAGGATGGTGAGCCAGCAGAATAATCATTCCAACCTGCAACAGCAGCAGACAATTGGTCAGCAAAACCTTCCTAACATACATCAGCAGCAGTCCATATCTCAGCAGAATAGCCTCCCAAACGTGCATCAGCAGCAGTTAGGCCCTCAAACTAACGTTTCTGGGTTCCAGCAGCAGCAAATGGTTGGAATTCAACCTGGTAATTCTGGCCTGCAGAATAATCAGCAATCTGTTCATATGGTACAGCAATCTAAGGTAGCAGTACAGCAACAAATGCAGCAGAACATGGCAAACTTGTTGCCTACCCAAGCTCAACAGTCACAGTTTCAGCCACCACAGCAGCAGATGATGTCACAGATCCAATCACAGCCAGGTCAAATGCAACACCAATTGGGTTTGCAACAGCAGGCTAATTCGTTACAAAAAGACATGCACCAAAGGATTCAAACATCAGGTCCCTTGCTTCAACAACATGTTTCACTTGATCAACAAAAGCAACTGGTGCAGTCTCAAAGACCCATTGCAGAGGCGTCATTATGTGAGTTTTTGATGTTCAAATTTTACAGTATTTATTCTTTTGTTGCTTGACATGAATTTCCTTTCTCTTATTCTGAGTTCTGAAGTATGCCTTTAAGATGGTTATTCAATCTGATACAATACTTTTCTGTGTTAGCCTATCAAAAATAATTTGGCTATTGGATCTTATTCATCCTTGTTACAATTCAATCTTCATTTATTGATTTGGATGTGAGTGGATGCTTAATACATTGACAACTTGGTTTTAATATATTTCGTACATTGGTTTATCAAGATGCTTGTACATCTTTCTAAATTCCACTTTGGTCTTTGCTAAGTGAAATAATTAATTATAGTTGTGGATGACTTGGAAGTTTGGGTGAAGAACATTGCACATATATCAAGTTGACTATGTGTTACACTTGAAATGAGTACATGAATATGAGAAATCCTGAAAGCAGGAAGTTTTCCTTTCCATTTATCATCAGGCATAGTTCATACATGCTAATGCATTTTTGGGTTTGATGAGGATATATTGGCTGCTTATAAATCATAGTCCTGCATTATTTATTGAGAGGTGGAATTGAATCAGTTTTTGGCTATCTGCTATAAAGTCTACAGTTGGGGGCTCGTTTAAGATTTTTTTCTCGAGACTCTACCTCTCCATATATCTATCTCTGCTCCTCCTCTCTCTCTCTCTCTCTCTCTCCCTCCCTCCCTACCTAAATGGTTTGCGGGAAAATGCTTCCTAGCACTTGGAGATAGCTCTTTATTCCCCCACTTTCCCTCACACTTGTGTATGTTTATGCGTGCATCAGGCTTTAGCTTTACAAAATCCAAATTCTTTCTCCTCTTATGTTGCATGATGGAACTCTCAAGTCTTCTTGTTTCGTTCTCATTGTCAGATGATATAGGGGCTGTTTGTCTATGGAGTATGGATTAACTCATCTCTTTATTCCTTGTACTTGATCTTTGATTTATTCATGTGAAGAGTATAGCACGGTGTGCCAAAAGGGAAAGCTTGTTAGGTATACTCGACTGAACACGGTAAACACTAGCACATTAGTTAGCTGTGTCGGGAGCTAAAATTTGAGACTTTTGGGTTTTAACATTTTTGTTCAATCTAAAAGTGGTGAAACTAAATCTTTTGACTTATGGTATTAATTCTGCTGCAAAGATTGCTCTGTTTTTTCTGAATGGTGGAATGCTGAATGCAAGAAAAAGGAGGAAAAAAAAGAAGAAAATAACCTTGAAAATCATTAAAAAAAAAAAAAACAGTTCTCTTTTTCTTTCTTCCCCGCTGTGTGGGCTGAGGGGGAGAGGGATATGGCATGATCCTGATAGGACCAACACAGATAAAAGAATATGTTTACTGAATGAAGAAATTACAATAGATGAAAGAAGATGACAGATAGATGCCCTGTATTCATGAGGCAGGCACTCCCCTATTTTCTAACTCCCAATTTCTGCTTGAATGATTCTACGAACTACCCTCCCTTATTTATTCTAACTAACAAGTTAATTTAATTCCCATAATACCCCTAATCCTTTAATCCTGCCAATGCCATGAAGGTAGGCGAAGGCGTATCACAACCCATGACGTCAGTTGTACTTTGACTGCTAAACATTTCTAATGTGTGGTTGAAATTAAAGTTTGACTTTGACCAGGTAGTAGAAGTAACTTTTAAGTTACTAATAATGTTAGCTAAACACACGCTGAAGCTTGAAATCGTTTGGTCTGTGCTTGTCCATAACCAGATGAAGCTCCCCCTTCTGTAATACATCTCTTTTTTATTAGATTTTATTATTATTTCCTCCCCTGACAGGATGTATTAGCATTAGATGATGGGACACTTGTCTAGTTACATTTGTATTTTGGTCAATATATATTTTAATGTGAGATACTAGTCTCAAGGATTCTTTACGAATATTTGAAAATTTATCTACTCTGTGAACTAGCAATGCATTTTAAATAAATGGTTTATTTTTATGTTCATGTTATGTTTTATTTTTTCAAACTTATTTTCACATAAATGTATACACAAGTTCAAGTTCATTAATGCTTAACGTGTGATGAAGAATTCATAAATTATAAATAAACTTTGCTAATTGAATTCTGAACTTTTCTTTTCTTAAGTGGTCAATTTCACAATGGATAGAATAATCTATTGTAATGTTGGTATACAGATGAAAATTGATACAAGGATCTCTAAGTGAAATTGTGAAAGATTAAATAGGTTAATTTTATTATGGCTCAGTGGAATTTCTTAAAAGTTGATTGTTGCAATTTGTATGTCCAATGTAAGTCTGTTGCTCTTTTGAGTTTTTTGGTTCAACTCCAAGAGTCTCAATTTAATTCCCCGAACTGTTTGAGCTTCTTTTTGCTATAGTTTCTGCAACATTTTATAGTTCAGGGGAGTATCTTGAAGAAATTGAAACAAGAGGACATGATCAATCATATTAAGTATGAAAAAGAGCATCCTGTCTATGTTGCTACTAGTCAATCAACCCCCTCCTTTGAGATCTAAATGAAACAAAATGTTGCTTCGGTCATTGACAATACAAATTTATGCACATATTTGTAATTTATGTAAAATTGTTCTGCTTTCATATCATCTAGTAGCTAACTCATAATTTAAATTCTATCGCAGCGTCTTTAGATTCCTCTTCACAGACAGGAAATGCAAATGGTGGGGATTGGCAGGAGGAGATTTTCCAAAAGGTACTCCATTAAGTCAGTTATCTTTTTATCTATCTATTTAATCTTATGACACCTATTTTCGGCTAACATGTAGCTACTAACCTTTTGTTAATTTTTTTTTTTATGTTTTTCTTGTAATCTGAAGTTAATAGATTTTACTTGCAGATCAGATACATGAACGACATGTATTTTCCTGAATTAAATGAAATGTACCAGAAAATGGCTGCTAAGTTACAACAGGTAAGATTCTAGTTTAGAAAAATGTTATACTTTGATTCAATCACATCTTTTTTGGTCTGCCATTTCCATCCAATTTTTTTGTCACAACTAGGCGCGTTTCTTTGAAGAACCTAAACCTAAAAATGCCACCACACTCCCAGTTCCCCTGAAAAGGGACAAATATCTTTATCATGACACCCCCCCCAACCCCCCACCCCCAAACCACCAAACCATTCATGTGGATGAAGTTATGGTATAGAATAGTCCTAGATCGAAATATTCTTACATGATAATATCCTGTACTAAATTGATTTGTTGTTTTAACAATGCATGTCCTATTGTATTGCAGCATGATTCTCTTCCTCAACAGCCTAGAAATGAACAACTTGAAAAACTCAGATTTTTTAAGGTTATGCTGGAGCGCCTTATTCTGTTTTTGCGGATTTCAAAGAGTGAAGTTCAACAGAGTCACAAGGAGAAGATTGTTGCAGTTGAGAAGCAGATAATTAATATTCTTAGCTCTAATAGGCCCCGGAAGCCTGTTTCCCAGCCTCACTTGCATACTATGCAACAGTCGCTGCAGCCACAATCTCAAATGCATCTCCATGAGAATCAAATGAATTCGCAGATGCATTCTGGGAATGTACATGGTTCTATGACAGCTGCGCAGCAGAATAATGTAACCAATTCACAGAATAATTCATCATCTTCTGTTTCTGGTGTTTCAAATTCTCGCCAAAACATGATGGATGCACTGCAATCTGGTTCTAATATGGATCCAGGTCAGGGCAATGCACTGAACTCCCTTCAACAAGTAGCTATGGGCTCTTTACAACAAAATCCTGCCAATGGTCAACAACAGGTGAACATGAACTCGATATCATCTCATAGTGGACTTTCAACATTGCAGTCAAGCCATAATCCGCTACAACCTACTTCAAATATACTTCCAAACCAGCATGTAAAACAGGAGCAACAAATGTTTTCAACACAGCAGAATAAACAACAATTTCAGCAGCGGCAGCCGACACAGCAGCAATATATGCAAAGACAGCACTTAATTCAGCAGCAGCAGCAGCAAACAAATCAGCAGCAATCTGCGCAGTTCGCGGCACATCAAATGTTACAGCATCAGATGAATGAGACAAATGAAATGAAGATGAGGCAGCAGCTGGGTGTCAAACCAGGAGTTCTTCAGCAACATCATTCCTCTGGCCAGCGTTCATCATATAACCAACCACTGAAGCCTGGAACTCCATTCTCTGCTTCCTCACCACAAGTCCTTCAGGCAGCATCCCCTCAGGTGCATCTTTCCCCCCAAATTGACCAGCAGAACCTTCTGACGTCTCATCCAAAGACTGGAACCCCCTTGCAATCCGCAAACTCTCCATTTGTTGTTCCATCTCCATCAACTTCCGTGGCTCCATCAATCATCCCAGGTGAGTCCGATAAAATGAACTCTGTTGTTGCATCCCTGTCTAATGCTGCAAATCCTGGTCATCATCAAACACCTGGAGCATCCATACCAGCGCAATCCCTTGCTATTGGCACTCCTGGGATATCTGCCTCACCTTTACTTGCTGAATTTATCAGTCCCGATGGTACTCACGGTGTTGTATCACCCATGGTTTCGGGAAACTCAAATGTTGTAGAACAACCACTTGAACGCTTAATTAAAGTGGTTAGTAGGAGACTCTTTATGATTACTTAAGTGGTATACCAATTACTTTTAAAGTGTATCCTCTTAATATTAAACCATTTCTATTTTTTTCTTTTGTCAGGTGAAGTCTATGTCACCTAAAGCGTTGAGTTCCTCGGTTAGTGACATCAGCTCAGTAGTTAGCATGATTGATAGAATTGCTGGATCTGCTCCAGGAAATGGATCAAGAGCAGCAGTGGGTGAAGATTTGGTTGCGATGACAAAGTGCCGTTTGCAGGCCAGAAACTTTTTCGCACAAGATGGATCGAGTGGTACAAAGAGAATGAGACGTTATACAAGTGCAATGCCATCAAATGTTGTTTCGTCTACTGGAAGTGTAAATGATAGTTTCTATCAGTTAAATGGTAATGAATCTGATGGAGAGTCCACTGGTGCATCTAGCATTAAAAGGCCTAGAATTGAGGTACTTTTTAATTCTTTCTTTTTCCCACAGAACAGATCGATGACCAAGTTTTATTATGGAAAAAAATATTTAAGGTTAGAAAATTCAATTTTTCATTTCTGTATTCATCTTGTGCTATATACTCTTCACACTTTTTGTTGATGATAATAAATTATTGATAAGTGTCAAGAGTAATGCAATTCATGCATGTTGATGTATTCCAGGGAAATGGAGGTAACAAAAGGCCAACTGTGTGGTTCCTAATGAAAAATAGGGCAAAGGCCAAGTTCCTCAAAAAGTTAAATGCCATACTAGTAATCTGACTTTGGGGAAAGTAAGAAATGAACTGTGTACAAAGATATTCAATTTATGGATTTAGGCACTTGAACGTGTTTAAGCAGTATTACTACCAACTTGGGTAGAACGAATGCTGGAGCACCTCATACGCTATCAAAAAATATGTTAATTATCTAGAACGAAATTTCTGTCTGTTGGTTTCATACTACAAAATAAATTTTTGATAAATTTGAACTTCATCTCTGATCTCTCTAATATATGTTCATATTTTAATTTTTCCAATTTTGATACGAGCTAATTATGACAATATTTTATCTCAGTTTTGACTACCAAAATTGCCTTGATATAGTACTTTTTACTATTTGTGTTCTTTTTATGCTTCTGACTCGAGAATCTTTATTTACTCTTCATAGCTTTAGCTTGATATGTTTAAGAGGGAATACAAAGGGAAAAAATGCTTCCATCTCACTGAGAGTAGATATCAAGGTAATTTTGGGACACGCTGAAAGTCATTTAGCATAAGATTCTTTAAAATAGGAAAACGACCAACCCCTGCTACTGAAGACAATATTTTTCCATATTGATGCTCACAAAAGCTTGAAATATGTAAACTAACTGTTTTAAAACTGGTGTTGTGTTGTGTTGATCTTGAATCAATTATCCGAGGAATCTTTTCCCCAGGATAAACCGTTGGCTGAAAAAGTGAGTTGTTGGGTTAAAGAGACAGAGGGTGAAGGATTTTGTTGTTTTCGGATTGATTTATAAACATGGGCAATAGCTCTAACCACTCATTCTTGAAAGGTTGAGACTCTGGCCACTCCTGAGATGGCTGGATGGGGTTTGTCACCTGCAGCCTGAAAAGCACGATTTTTCTCTGGGAAGACTGAGTTTTTCAAACTAGTAGGTTTCCCTTGAAGCTTCTAGCGTCTCTCTGGTATATGTTGTCTTAATGCTATAGTCACACTGACTTTGTTGCTCGTTCTTCTCCCTTGTTTGTCTTCATCTGCCTATTAAGGCTTGAAGGTGCAACACGGGTCAAAGCAAAGTTAATTTGAGACTACTTTTAGAGGTTTAGAAGAGAGGGAAGAAACTAGAGCCTAGGATCAGAGAAAAGCTCTGTACCATGAAACTGATTTGGAGGAATTATCTCTTTTTGATATGGATGACAGAATACATCTCTGTTTACAAAGGGTATATTTACAGGATTGAGACTTGGACTGTACAAGACTTGACCTAATCAAATTCGGAAACTGATTAAACTCAGAGATATCTATGTCAATCTTGGTTGCCTTGGTATAGGGTTACATTTTTATCAAATCATAGCAGATCTCCTATGAATGTGAGAATATCTGACTTTTCCATCATTACACTTGTCTATGATTGACACCTGAGAAGATGTTTATGCAACATAGCTACTATCTAACAGCACGAGTAAATTTCTTTACCTCGAGCTTTCTGGCAAATTACTAAGATTCTTGAAGTATTGGAAAAACAGAAATACCCTAATAGAGGAATTTGAACATCTTTAGCATTAAATAAAAAGCTAGCATCAAAATCAAAACTGTAGATTTACATTGAGGCGTTGAGATGACATGATAGTATTATCTCTAGACGTTTGCCTCTTCTAGGATTAGATAAAAGAGAACACCGTGGATTCAATTGAAATACTACCCTATCAGTAGTCCTAATTGTTTCCTCTATCCTTTTCCTTTTTTGTCATTATTAACGTCTCATGGGATTTTGGTGAAATGGTACTGTGGAACATAAGAGATCTACTCAGCTTTTTGTCCGGAGACAGTTCATTGTTTATAGGGTTCCCTAAAAGGCAGGTGACCCATATTGGACCTTATTAGAAGTTAAGTAAATTTATATTTATGTGTGTCAGATCCTTGATTAATTCACTTCAGTGGTAATTATTATAGTGATGACATGCCATTGGTTGTATAGGGTATTCCTCCATTCGTTTTATGAATTGGGCCTACTGATTTCAACGAGAAAATACTTATAGTGCACTATACACATCTTGCTCCCTTCTGAGCATAATTGTCCACTGTTTTGCAGGCTAACCATGCACTTGAAGAAGAATTACAGGAGATAAATGAAAGATTGATAGATACAGTGGTATATATTAGTGATGAAGTTGTGGATCCAACTGCAGTAGCTGCTACTGCCAAAGGTGGAGATGGAACCATCGTGAAGTGCTCTTTTAGCGCCGTGGCTCTTAGTCCAAACTTGAAATCACAATATGCTTCGGCACAAATGGTGAGATTTTGAGCCATGTTAATACCACTTGTTACAACTATATCTTATGTACAATTGTTATGACTATACCTTTTACTGGAATGCAGTCCCCAATTCAACCTTTACGTTTACTTGTTCCCAACAACTATCCAAATTGCTCGCCAATACTTTTGGACAAGTTTCCAGTTGAAGTCAGGTGAGAAACATAGAATTTGGCACTTGCATTCTAGAAAATTTTATATTACACTTTTATTTTTGTTATTGTAGTTTGAACTTTTTGATTCACACGTTAAGTGGTTTTCAATGTACACACAGAACACATGGGCTATGCAAAAAGAGAGAAAATGCACATAACCCGTGAAAACTCACAAACTACAGTTCCAAATAGTAAATAAGCACAAGATAATGGTAAATATATCAGGGCCACAATTTGACAAGGGACAACACAATTCGAAAACTCTTAACTGGCTGAACCCGTGATAGCTTATTCTTTTCTCTGTCTAGCAATGTGAAAAGTTACAAGAACAGTTAATCAAACCTGAAAACCCTGATTGCTAGACACGTTTCTCCAACATCGAGCTGCATTTTAGACTTTGCGCTAGAAGAGTTGATAGCTCAAAATTTGAAACTCCTTGGTTTGAAAATACTAGGCTATGTTGTGACAAGTCACGTATTTTCTCCTCAGCAGCTCTGAACATTCCATATGATTACTGAGTTGTATTGGCCTGTGATGCTCGGACTCTTCAAAATGGCCGAAATACCCGTGTCGACACGACAAGACACGGGTACGGGTATTCCATCCGGATACAACAATTTTTACGGGGTTTATATCTTCCAACTGTTCCACAATTTTCGTGGTTTTAGTCAAATCAGTTCTTGTTTCCATTGCTAATAATGTTTTTAGGTTAATCGGGTTGACAAAAAAGCCATATTAATAATGTTGATAGGTTAATAAGATTGATAAAAAAGCGATATTAACGAAATTTGTACTCTTTTTAGTCATGTTCTTGTATCCTACATTTTAGAAAATAAAAGATCCTACAATTAAATACGTACTCGTAACCCTGAGAGGTTGCTCAATTGGTCAGGCCTTAGGTTTGTTCCCCAATGGTCACCAGTTCGAGTCCCCTCAGAGCCATTGAGGTGAGTACCGACTGTAAATTTCAGGGCCCTGTGGGATTAGTCGAGGTGCGTGCAAGCTGACTCAGACATTCACGGTTATAAAAAAAAAAAAATACTCGAGTCCGAGCATTACAAGTACTGGCAATGTTAATAGACTAGCTGATGGAGATTGTAATTTAATGAAGGTATTCTACTTGTATTTCATCAATAAAAAACATATGTATATATAAAAAGAACTAATACTATACTAGGAAAAGGATTATGGCTAAATCTAGTTTCTATTTACTTTTACTATTTTAGGAAATAGTCTCCAACACTCTCCCTCAAGTTGGAGCATAGATGTTTATCATGCCCAACTTGTTACAAAGATAATTTACCCGAACCCCATTTAGAGCCTTTGTGAAGATATCTCCCAATTGTTCTCCTATTTTCACATACCCGGTAGAAGCCAAACCTTGTTGAATCTTCTCACGAACGAAATGACAATCAATCTCAATGTGTTTCGTTCGTTCATGAAAGACTGGATTAGATGCAATGTGAAGTGCAGCTTGGTTATCACACCATAACTTAGCCGGTACTGAGGTCTTGAGGCCCACTTCGGTGAGGAGCTGATGTATCCACATTATCTCACACACGGACTTAGCCATAGTCCTATATTCTGATTCTGCACTCGAACGTGAAACTACACTCTGCTTCTTACTTTTCCATGAAACCAAATTTCCTCCAACAAATATACAGTAGCCAGATGTAGATCTCCGATCTTCCTTGGATCCTGCCCAGTCAGCATTTGAAAAATATTCAATCTTGGTATGACCATGATTGTCATACAGAATTCCTCTCCCAGGTGTTCCTTTTAAGTAGTATAAAATTTGTTCCACAGCTCTCCAATGATCGACAGTTGGGGAAGACATGTACTGACTTACCACACTAACTGAATAGGCAATGTCTGGACGAGTCACAGTAAGATAGTTCAACTTCCCAACCAATTTTCTATATTGTT
>CAIGRF010071583.1:0-13734 GCA_903798235.1 Fraxinus ornus | reverse complement strand
TTCTGTTTCTAACTGCCGTCATTACCTCTACTATCAAACTGCTAATAACCGGTGCTTCATCGGTCGTGGGGCATAATGAGATTGCCCTTTAACTGTTTTGGTAACCTTTGCTTGAAATAGCACTATGTCCGAATTCTGGGCGTTCCGTAAGTTTGGTCGATAATAACGTTGTCGCCCTAAGTATTTAAATAAAATATTGTACTCGCCCAGAGCTTGGGCATCCTATAGACTTGGGCGATGATGGGCCTTCATTGCACAACTCTATCTTGGACCTTTTTCCATAGTTTTTCTTAGGTCTATCTTTCAAATCTCCTATTTGGAGCATCACCTCTTGGGCCATTTAAGTGGGCCACATTTTTATGCATCAACAGTAATCAAGTAATTATAATATCTATAATTTATTTGTTTTCATTGCAATATTTTATTTAATTAATTACCATAGAATAATAAAAAGATTAATAAATGTTTTTATATGCCTAATCTTCATATAGGAACGTACGTTTGTAAAGCTTGAGATTGGTGTTTCTATCTACACACACTTAACGTCTTTTAAAGCACTACTTCTAGGATAAGAATGGCAACTATATGGTCATTACCATCCCCACCACCCTACATAGATTTTTGGAAGACGGAGAGAGATCGGGGCCAAACAGNGGTCATTACCATCCCCACCACCCTACATAGATTTTTGGAAGACGGAGAGAGATCGGGGCCAAACAGGGTTAAAAGAAAAAAACTCATTTACCATCCCGTTTATTATTTTTTTATTTCTAGAAATTCTGTTATTTAAAACAAAAAATTTATGACTACGTTCCCCATCCTTGCCCCATTAAACATTTGTGGTGGAGATTTCCCACCTCATTCGGGTGGGACATTGCGAGGTGAGAGAGAGTGGGAGTGAAAACATTATAATAGAAATCAGTGAGGCCTTGTTTGATGCGTAGAATTTTTCATGAAAGTTGAAAATTATTTTTCATTTTTCACCTTTTTTGGTTGTTTGATAGTCAAAATTTTCTAGGCAATTCATTTTCCAGCTTCCATGGTCACGTGACACATTTTCCACTTTTTCATTGAATTTGTTTTCCCATGATTTTGGTGGTTTTTAGTTTTCCAGTTTTTTTTTTTTAACAATTGGGAAAAATTCTAGACACAATTGTCAAAAAAACTATCACTTTTATTGACAATTTTCATGCAAAACAAAGTCAAACGAATGGTATTCGGTATGATAATTTTTAAAATTTTTTTTTTTTACAATTGGAACATATTCTAGACCCAATGGTAAAAAAAATTATCACTTTAATTGACAATTTTCATAAAAAACGAAGTCAGACGGACACCAAATTTTCAACATTCTCCAAGTGGAAAATTATATCAATCAAACACAATTAATTAAAATTCTCAATAAAACAAATTTTAGACAATTCAATTCCCTGTAATTCATTTTTTTCCACTCAAATTTCACATTTGCAATCTAATAGACCCTTGTAGTTAAATTTTGTCAAGAAAAACAGACCAAAGAGTATTTGGGTACTAATTGTAAAATCTTTGCTACATAACTAAAAGGGTAAATTCATTTTAGGGTTAATACATTATGAATTTGTACATAATGCTTTGTACATAATGGTACCCCCTTCACATAATGCACGGGCCCGCGTGTATTTAAAAATTTCGACAATATGGTCCTCATTTCCATTGTGAGTAGTAGGTAAAAGATTCAGTAAAAAAATTCGGTACATATAGTATGATCCTTCTTTTTATCTCCAACTTTTAATAAGTGTGACAGCCATGTTTTCAAATCTTCTATTTATAGAACACAAATCCTAGAGATGACAAAAAAATTCATTTAACCCAATACTTGCGAAGCCCCATCCCGAATGGGGCGGAGATTACCTGTCTAACCGGGTAAACAAGGCAAAGACGAGGATGGGGATCATTGCCCCGAAGCGGGTATGGGACGGGTACATGAAATATAGCTCGGCCCGGTTAGAGTTATTTCAAATTTAAATTTTTATAAAATAAAAATTAAAGATTTACAATCATTTTTAAAGAGAATATAAGTTGTTCTTAACAAATTGAAAAAAGTAAAGTAATAATATTTACTAACTAAAAATATAAAATAAAAAGAAAATAAATGAGGCGATAAATAAGGACGGGACCTGCCCTGCCCCCACCTCATTCCCGCTCCAAACATGTCATGTCCCGCTTTAACCGGATATGGAAATGTGGTAAGATGACAAAAATATTCGATGGGACGGGGTGGGAATAGTTGACTCGTCCCATATCCTCAATCTTTTAACAATGTGTACCCACGAAGACATTTTCTTGTTCATTAAAGAGAAATTTGCACAAATGGTCCATAATCTATGGAGTTGCTGCATAACCTTTAAATCTTAGCGCAAATATTAATCTTTTGTTAAATAGGCAAAATTCTTTCTTCTTGATGGTTTCTATCCAAATAAGCTTAAAAAATGTCAAAGTTTTGATATAAAGACTAAGATGACTTACTTTAGTTAAATAAAATAAGTACAAAAGAAAAATTAAAATTTATAACACAAAAAGAAAAGTTACCTCATCCTATTAACTAATACCCTATCTAAACATCTCCAATGCAATCGTAGATTACTTTAAAAATTATGTCATATAAGCAAAAAAGAATGTGTTTAAAAAAAAATTTGCAAGTTAATAGGAACTTCGTCAAAATGATGTAGCAAAGAAAAATAGATCTTTTCTAGAACTCCGTCTATACGGAAGCTAGGTTAAATGTGCTAATTCAAGAAAAATTATATTTTACATGTAGATTTATATGTAGTTGAGTTATTATTTTAAGAAAATAAAATACACATAAATAGCAATTCATAGAATGCACTGGAAACCAATTTTGAACCGAGTATACTCATTAAACATTGATGCCATATAGATTGAAAGTATTTCGACATCTATTTTTCTCTATTACATTATCTTTATGGGAGTCCGTATTATCTTGCATTGGAAAGGTATTCATTTAAATACCTTCCATTTTGCTTATATGGCACTAGTGTTAAATCAATCTATGGTTGCATTGAATATGCTCTCACATGAATTGGTTGGTAGGATGGATTGTACTTTTTGTCATATATTTTAACAATTATTTTCCACGTATTTTCTTTGTTTAACTAAAATAAGGACATCTAAGTCTTTTATTAAAAGTTTGACGTTTTTAACGATCAATAGGATGGAAATCATCCAAAAGAACTAATTACACTCAAGAAGTGAAAGGTTAGAATGTTTGCGTCAAATTTTAAGTTTACGGACCAATTGTGCATCAACCCCACAGATTAGGGACCATTTACTCTAATTTTCCTCCACTAAATGGCCATGCTATGAGTACATTATATCTAGCTGAAATGATAAAATTGTCAAATAAATAAATAAATAAATAAATAAAAGAGCGACATGTAAATATGTTTGGAAAGTATTTATGTCAAATAAGCAAAATAGAATGTGTTTAATAATATTCTGCAAGTCAATAGGAACTTCATCAAAATGATCTTGCAAAGAAAAATAAATATTTTCTAGAGCTCTACCTATACGAAGCTATATTAGGGGTGTGTTCGGTAGAGATTAAAATCGGATTAAAATTGAAAAATTAGTTGTTATTGTTGACTTTTATTAGACGAGTGGGACCCAATAACGACTCTATTTTCAATTTTAATTGGATTTTAAGCCATATCAAACACGCTCTAGATGTGTTAACTCAACAAAATTTATATTTCACATGCATATATATGTGTGTGTGTGTGTGTGTGTGTGTGTGTGTGTGTGTGTGTTATTATTTTAAAGAAATAAAAGACACAAAAATAGCAATCCGTTGAATGCATTGAAAACCAATTTTGAACTAATTATACTCATTAAACATTGATGCCATATAGATTGAAAGTATTTCGATATCTACTTTTTCTCTATTAAATTATCTTTATCGAAGTCCCTATCAGCTTGCACTAGAAAGACATTTTTCTAAATACCTTTTATTTTGCTTATATTGCACTAGTGTTAAATTAATATACGATTGCATTGAAGATGCTCTCATGAGAAATTGGTTGGTAGGATGGATTTTTTTATTTTTTTTTGTCATATTTTTTAATAATTATTTTCCACGTATTTTCTTTGTTTAACTAAAATAGGGATATTTTAGTCTTTTTATTAAGAGTTTGACATTTTTAATCAGCGGTGGTGGTCGGTAGCTGGGTAGAGTGTTTTTGGTTCGTTTGGGGTGAAGGGGGTTAGGGAAGAAGGAGATGGGTGGGGGTACTGATTTTGTTTTTTGTTTATTTAATTTTTCATTTAAAAGAGGAAGTGTGCTATATACAAAATGTCTTTGGGGAAAATTATTAAAATCTTAATTTTAAACCGACGGTTTTCGGGGGTCAAATGGATGGAAATCGTCATTTTGGACTTGAGCTGCTAATTTTTTAAAGATTAGGTACTTACGATGGCACAAATGAAAGATTTGGATCAAATCTGTTACTACATAAAATTTCACATCAAATAAAAAAGATGAAAACATATACCAATTTATAAGAGTTTAGATTACTCCTCTTAAAAATGTTGGTCTTTTAAGATGGAACCAAAAATTTTAATATGGTATCATAGCACATTGAGCTCCAATGAGCAATTCGATACATCTAAAACTCCAAAAATGAGCATGTGAATTCCAAAATTGGTTTGCTCAAAAACGAGTCACCATCTTACGGGGCATGTTAAGAGATAAAATCTCACATCGAATAAAAAATATAAAAACATAAATTTACTTATAAAAGTTTAGACTACTTCTCTTAATAAAGTTGACCTTTAAAAGTGGAATTTCAATTCTTAACACAATATCATTACTGCATCAAACAGCTCTAATGTCAACCTGTAAAATTGAATCTTAACCCCTGTTTGGTACACATTAAAATTTTCATTCTCATTCTTCTATTCATTTTCAACCACACATTTTTCAATAAAATAATATTTTTCATCACATCAATAATTTTTTCTCATTTATCAACCACACATTATCCATGAATCTATTATTTTAGAATACATTCTTCCAAAATAATCTGACTCAAACACACCCTTAGTTATGAATGGAAAGTTAATCCAAATTACAATGCACCACGCTATAATTTAAAGCACCAGGTCTATTTATTCTCAAAATTCAACCTAAGCCCATGGACGTACACATTAAAATTTTTATTTTTATTTTTCTACTCAATTTCAACCACACATTATTCAATAAAATAATATTTTACATCACATCAATAACTTTTCCTTCTATTTCAACTACACGTTTTCCATTAATCTATTATTCCAAAATGCATTCTTCCAAAATAATGCGATTCAAACACACCTCAAACTTCAGGTGTCAGTGTGTTTTGATAAATTAATGTTATCTAACACCAGTTTAAATATCATACTTGATGGATTCAATTAAATTAATTATGTAATATTAAATTTAAATGAATCATCATTTAGCCCCTATTTGATACAAATTAATATTTAAATCAACAATTAATTTTAACTTCATATTTTACGAAATTCACAACTTTTCAATCACATATTTCATCAATTTTTATCAAAATTCACTAAAAATCTGATTTTAATCCCCTCTAAATAAAGACTTAATGTTACACAATTATCACATAAACTGATACTTAACATCAATTATACTAAATAATAATATTACTCTTTTGTATGGGGGAGAGAGGTATGGGGAGAGGGAGAGGGGGAGGGAGAGCGACTTGGCATAGGCTGGCCAGTCCACAGTTTGGTTGTAAGCCATAACGACCATAAGTGACCCTTGACTTGAAAAAGAGTTGCCCAATTATTATAAACTGACAAACTAAACCTTAACTTATCAATGTGAGATACAATTAGAGTAATTACATTAGCCAAAAACTTGTTAGCTGGGCTGGCACGGGTCTTTAATGGGCCAGCCTGCATATAGACAATCCGGCCCAGTTTAACACCAGTGAAGACCAACTTCAGGTCCTTCCAGGACTAAATTTATCAATAGTCAAAACTCAAAAAAGTATTACACGGTAGTTTCTTCCCCATTTCTTGTGTATACAAAATTAGCACCATCTATATTTTAAAATTCGGGTGCAGAAAATGGAGAGAAGTCTTATAGATTCCGCTCATTTTGAATCCTTCCCTGCACATTTCATTCCAAGTAGTTTGCCTTCAGCAATTGCCAAAATATACTATTGAAACAGCAGCTTCCAGATTCTGTCAAAATCGTCCAGTAGCAAACTTAAAAGTTTACTTGTTTTTTGTTGCTCTCTGGGGCCGGCCAAAAATTGGATTCTCGAGTAGTTCTTTAGCGGAAGGTCGTCGAGTTGGATCAGGGTCCATCATGACCTAATTTGATTAAGAAACCGATAGGAATATCAGTGTCCTCTCCCAAGGCATTACTATATCACCTACACCAACTACTTTCTAACTGAAATTGTGTGGTATCTTGGGTTTTCTTTATTTAAGATTGTTTTAGCCACTAAAATGCATTTTTGGCTCCTTAGCCAAAGATTGAAAGGTAATGGTTTTGCTTAAGATGTTAAACTTAAAAACGCAAACTCAATAGTGCTACAGTAAAAAAGATTGGCATAACAGAAACCTCTGATTGCAGGATATGTTGGGATATGCTATGAAGGAAAGCTATTTTACCTTGAGTTATGAAGGAAAGCTATTTTACCTTGAGTAAGTTCTGAAATGGCAATGAATGACCAGGAAGAAGAGGCAGTTTTCTTCCTCTAAGATTTAGAAAATGAGGCCCCGATTCAGGCAAGGGCACCCCTCTGACAAGCTCAAAGATAGCAGCCCCTAGGGAGAAAATATCAACTTTGTCAAGATGATCGTACTTGTCATTCAGGATTTCTTGTGGCATATAGCGTGCATCGCCTTCTTCAATTGGTAAGCTTCCATCGAGAAGAGTTGCACAACCAAAATCACCGAGTTTATAAACTCCATTTTTAACATAAATATTATCTGGCTTGACATCTAAATGCGCCATCCCTTTCTCATGTATAAATTTCAACGCCTTGGCTATCTGCAAATTTGAGAATTTTTATAGGCGGAAATTACATGACAGACAAGACAGGCTTGATATTCCAAAGTGTTGAAATGTGTGAAGCAGTAAGAAATTACAATTTATGACATTCTACAAACTGATATGTTTCTTTCGATTCATTTAAGCCATCAAAGGTAAAATAAATGAATTCACAAAAATAATCTTGTGCACAAGTCATTTGAGAAATATAAAGTCTAGCATAGTTAATTCACTTCATTATTTAATAGATCAATATTTTTATTTACTGGGGTCAAGTAGACGAAGGTGATTGTTAAATTACCAGATTTATAGCATTGAAATTTTTCAAAAAGTAGAATATTCAAATTTTGAACTTTGACAAGCACCTCAATTGTTTTGTCTACGAAAGATAATTCCACTTTATGAATCATTAAATAATGGAACTGCATGCCATCACTCTTCACTTCATTTACAACTACCTCGTGCAGCAGACAAGGGTTCAAACTACATGCCATTCGAAGGTTTTTGAATTCAAATTCTTCAGCTAACATTGGAATACTTTAGGCAATATAGTATTATGAGTGAGTCATGCTGTATAGTGGCAATTATTAATAACAACCCATTTATTGTAAAAGGACATCCATTGAGGATACTTTAGGACAGGTTATGCATTTAAAAACTTTCACCTGATGCATTGCTTCTAAAACTTCTTCCTCTGTGGATAATTTAGAGGGTTTGTTGATAGAAAGGCTGTGATCACATAGCTCCATTTGGATGTAAAGTTGCTCATTTTCAAACCAAGATGAGTAGTAGCCAACAATGTTCGCATGGGTCCCTGTAAAATAAGACACTTTCAGAACAATTACATTCGTTTTTCAGATGGGGAGTAAGCAAAAATGGGTGTGGAGGCAAACCTAAAGATGCCAGAGCTTGAACTTCCATCAAAGCCTTGCTCCTGGTAAATGAATGTATAAGCAAGCTGGATAAAAGATAAAGAGTCAATAATTACAAGTTGCCCAACAATAAATAAACTACCTTTCTGTATCCTGATGTAATTGCTTCAAACTATGTTTCACTGCATACATGCAACCATCAAGTCTTTTCAGGACTTTAAAAGCACGACTGAAGTTTCCACTGCCAATTTGCTGGAGAGGCTAAAATCAATCAAAATGAAGCATTGAAAAGAAAAAAGTGTTCAACACTTTATATAAAGCAACAAAACCTTGGTTTCCTAATGTACCTCAGTACCTCTATTTCATGGAAATCTGTTCGGTAGCGTGAAAGACCATCACTGCCAATACCTGCAGGACAAAAACCTGCATCCCAATAACAAATGTTCGTTAGGATCTAAGATAAACTGTAAAGGTTTCATGAACAGAAAATTGCTCTGCAACCAGAATAAATCCTTTCCATAAAACAAATCAATTCTTTCAAAAACTGAAAACTTAGAAGTTGATTAACGAAAATGCACCTGCACATTTTGATCTCTGATTGCCAAAAGGATCTATATCCATTTCCGAAGAATTCTTAAGGTATGGGTTCTTCAAACAAGGAGGAGGCATGACTCGACACCTTAAAGCCACTGCAGATTGTGAAACATAACTGTGATTCTTCTGCAAATGAACTGATTTTTCTTTCTTCGTCTCGTCTGAATTAAGAGTATCTTTTTCAAGTTCTACCAACTGTTGATGACCAGAAATGTTGGATTCAGGGAATGTCACCATGTCGCTCTCTGAGATGATAACAAATAGCATCAAAAAAGTGAACAGGACCACTGCAATATTAGAATAACAAACACAGAAAATGAATGTGCAAGGAATGGTCTCCTGGAGCAGCTAAAAAGTATAAAACCTGAGTACAAAGTACATCTTGGTTCCTTATTGGCAAGAGTGCTTGTAGCAATGTAGCTAGACTAAGACGTAAACTTGGCATTATATGCACGAAGTAGTTAGCCTAGATTTTATTCCACAACCATGGACTAGCCAGCCTAAGCATTTACCTATAGCACTTCTATACAAGACAATGACACTAAGCATGAAGTCTGCACCGTATAATGAAAAAATTAATTGTAGAAGCAAATTAGACTCTGATGGCATATGGAAACCAAATAACGCTCCCAAATATGGCTATAAATCGAATCCTACTGGGATTATTAATATAGAGTTTCTTATTGTACTGGCTTGTATCAAAGTTGCATCCTAAGTCCTTATCTTTTCATTTTACTCATAAATTAACTTCCGAGACATGTTAACGATGAGGTCCCTTGGTGTATATTATTTGTTTATTGCATAGTTTAAGTTAATGAAACTAAGAGGGGTTGGATCCCAAATTAAAATTTGGAGTAGAAGTTGGAAATCTATACTTTTGAGGAAGAGAGTACTAACACAAAGCATATAGAACATCCTATTAGTCACAGTAGAAATAAAGATGATGTTGGTGTCACAATAAAGGATCATGCGTCCAAAAAGTAATGTTTTTGATATCAAGTTTGATTATAAATAAGTGTTAGGTTTTAATTGTATTGACAATTCTTTAGACAAAAGGATTATTGTAAAAGTCAAGAAATCTTTTGAGGTATTGTATAAATGAACTAAGAGTCTTTAAGTTCGAGTATGGAACATGGAGAAAGAGTCGCCAGATTTACGCTGACCTGCTGCCAACTGATGCTCGAGCATCTAAAACAGAATCATTGTTGCCCACTTATCACTCGAGCGACACACCTGTTACTAACCTGGCGTTCGAGCGACGATATTTTTCGAGAAACCTTAGTTCGCGATTTTCAAGAGTTTTATCTGTCATATACTGCACAAATACTTCCTATTATAAATACCAAATACTCGTTACATTTTTTATGGGTGGTTGATCATTATTTTTTACCTTCATAACATTCTTTGAAGATAAATCATCAATTCTACATCTTAAGATCAATCAACCACAAGTTAGAAAAAATATCAAAATAAAATAATCTAAAACACACATTTCCTAATTATAATCAAGAAGCTACTTTATCAATAACTTTCAGAGATTACTGAAAATTGAAGGAGATTGGACCAAAAGCACAGGAAGAGTACAAAAACAAGATGATCTTAGGAATCCACGGGAAATAGACAATTCCAAAATATCATAAACAAGTGTGAAAGAAGCACGTTCCAATCGGTCTTGGAGATTACAGAAATTAAATCAATGAGTCTAGTAGGTTTTTCTAGACTGGATTATACTGTAAGTTCTTATTGTCTATAGTGGAAACTACTAGCTTGATCTCGGAGTTTTTAATCCTGCAGAGGATTTTCTCCGTCAACAAATATTGTGTCATTTACTTCTTTATTTATTATTGTGACAATTCAACATAGGATAAAATTGACTTTATTGGCTAAACGTCTAGAACAATTAAAAAGTGACTTGTTGCTTTAAATTAGTAACTTTAATTCCGCATTATTCACCCTCTCTAGGTGATTTTAGTATCAAACTAGTAACTTTCAATAAGGAACAAAAGCTTGAAAAGGATGTAATACTTTAAGATTAGATTTCATAGGACAATATGAGGAATCTAAGAAATGCTACATGAACTATGTACTCAAAAGATACTCGTCAAGGTGAAAGAAAAATTTTGCAGAACAATTATTACAAGAGTGATTCGTGACAGAGCTAAGTGTTGAGCTCGTAAACTACAAAATATCTATAAGATGAGTGTAACAAAATGATAATTTTAAAATGAATGTGGGGCTATACTAGAATAGACAACATAAGTAACAGGCATCTCTACTAAGTGGAGTTTGCACTAATTGACGATAACCAATAAAAAATTACTTAAATTTCTTGTGTAGACCTAGAAAAGCTCCCAAATCTCCCACTTTTCATGAATGTATGTAAACCCAAAAGAAGATGAAAACCCAAAAGAAGATGAAAAATAACATGCTATAACCGTATAACATTGTTGCATAACATTTGAAATTATTATATCTTTAACACATATAAAGTTGATTGCAACACAGTGATGAAAATCAAAATTTATACATCTAACTCTTTAATAGGAAAAACTTAGCTTATTGGAGAAATTATTGGTTCATAACAACAACAACAAAAGCTCGGAAAACTATTAATTCCATTAGAATGTTATTTCTTAATAAGCAACTCTCATATGCAAAGCAGTAAAGCATGCTCTGGTTCTTTTTATGATGATAATCCTATCTAAATAGACAAAATACTGTTCATTTGTTTATTTATTTTGACGAATCAGGGGACCTTTTCTATGAGTCTATGACAGGCTAGAGCAGTTGAAAAACGAGAATCAGTTGAATGGCACTCATGATTGGAGAGAAAAGAAATTTTGCTATGTCACAATTTTACTGCAAGGCATGTGCACATGTCATACTTGGGACATATGGACATGATGTGAAAGCCTTTTTGCATGTGAAATCAACTACTTGCTCTGAAAATAACAAGCAGCCTCACCCTCATACAAGAGGAGATGAACTCCAAAACAATATTTCATGGTCCAGAACATATCAATTTAGTGTGGGCTTGGAAGCAATTTAAATAAGATATTGGTGCACAATGATGGATGGACTTTCTGCATGTTCTCTTCTTGAGGATGACCATTTCAAAGAAGCCAAATTAAATTATGTCTTCTCAATTTACTTTCTCAGAAATTATGGATACCATATAGAACCAGTAAATCTAAGTTATGAATCAAAAATGTTCTCTAGAAGTACCAAAAGCACATAGATTAGCCATTAGCTTATCATCCACAAATAAGATGGACCTTTTACATAAAAATATGTTCATAATAATTCCTTTAGTTTCTCAAGTGCAAAGTCCAAAAGATTCAGGGTTCGGATCATGACTGTTTCTAACTTAACTGACATAACAATCATGTGTTCTTGGACTTCATTTTTCATCTAATCATAGTAACTGAAGAGATTTAACACGTGATGTCACAGCATTAGATTTAGATTTTATTTGTTATCTTTTTTTTTTTTTTTTGAAGGGATATAACTCAGTTCTAATGCCTCTAAATCCTCTGCAAACATCCCAATGAAAAGTTGGTTAACTTTATCCATTTTCCCCTGGATGTTCATTTTTTTCTTTATATATGCAAAGATGTGAACCTTTTCAATCATCACAGATGCCTTCAGCGTTGAAGAAAAGATAAGATCAATGTCTTCAGCATGTTGCAAATATAATCGAACAGGCAATCGAGAGAAATTCTAAATGTTTCATCAAGGGGCCCATCTATAGTCCTTGGAAAATCTAACCTTTTGGCATATTAAGCACGCAACTTAATCAAATGTAAAAACAGTAGTCAGATACTCTTACCAAGTTTTGGCCTTTTGCTCCTCACAGTTTTAATTTTTTCTGGTGAATCTGGACATTGAACATTTTCCTGCAAACGAAATTCCCTATATATTGAGCAGATAAAATTTTGAACAATATTTTATCCAAATCCCAATCCCTTCTCATCATCGTACCTTATTCCAGTCTACGTTGATTGGCATAGACGGCATTTCAGGAGTAATATAATCGGGAGTACTGCATTGAAAAAATCGCTAATTAAAAGAAAAACATAACCCTGTTTCATTTACTAATTAAAATCCAGAATTCAAAGTTTCACCAGAAGAAATCTTGACTGAGGATGAAATCTTTGTCACCGGCATCGATATCCTGTGATAGAGACTCGGCAGCTGAGGGATTAGCTTCAGAATCGAGAAGATTCTGAAATCGAGAAGATTTTTGCTTAAGTGACAAATTGAGAGAAACTTGATCTAGCTGAACCGTAAAGTGATTAGCTAATGAACCCTTCATTATTATGCCGCAATTCTTTTTCGGATTCTTGTTATTACTGTTCCTACTGCTCCTCCTTAGGGTTTTTCTCGTCATCAATTGAATCTCTCTCTCTCTAGTTTCTCATTGTCTGATTCTTTATGTATAAATGAATTTTGGAATTTCTAGAAGTGGTGAAAAGGGGGTGAGTGGAGATTCAAAATTTGCGCGGGTTGGGGAAAATTTGGGGAGGATCTAGTGGTCTGAGGTATATGGCTTATCGTGTGGCACTTTTAGATCTCGGACGAATAATTTATGGTTTGACGTGTGATTTTACGAACCGAATACCGAATAAGCGTGCTATGTAAGCATTTACTGGTGTATGGTGCAAGGAATGTTTGTGATGATGGGATCCAAAAAGCATGGCTTTTCGCGCCTATAAAATTCCTTTTTGTCCCTTCTCTTTTTTGTAAAAACAAAAAATAAGCCCCTGTATGACAAATTGACAATCATTGTGTAGAAAAAATAAAATGTTGAATAATAATTTTAAGACTTATTATCACAAAATATTCATACGTTTAATTTTTAGTGTGCAAAATGTTCATATGTTTCAATTTTTTGCATTTTCACCTTTATTTACACGTTTCATTGTGGAAAACGTCATTTTCATCATTTTTTATCCAATTTCTCAATAAAAATTCGTGAAATGACAAATATACCCTTTTATTTAAATAAAAAATAATAATAAATATAAGAATGAAGATGTGTTGAGCCATATTATTCTGGAATAGTAGATTGACAGAGAATGTGTGATTGAAAAAAAAGGAAAAGTTATTGATGTGATGGAAAATATTATTTTATTGAAGAATGTGTGATTAAAAATGAGTAGAAGAATGAAAATGAAAATTTTAATGTGTACCAAAAAGATGCAT